>JAOTRH010289638.1:26407-38656 GCA_034768845.1 Heliamphora exappendiculata | reverse complement strand
CGGTCTGGCTCGCTTTCACTTTGTGTATGTGTGTTTGTTGCATAATTTTTCTCAGTTCAACTACGCGTATGGATTTAAAATACAGAATTAGTAGCATGTTACTGGTAAGAATATGTTTTGTTTAAATAACAGAATTAGAGCATCTCCACCGCATTTCTTTAAAATAGTTAGCCAAAGTATAAGAAAAAAAAGTATAATTTCTATTTTAGCTAATTATTTTTTTATATATATATTCCAAGGCTACTTTTTTTTTATTATTTATTTAAATTAAAACATTTCTAAAAAACTCATTATATGAGGCATGTTGACTGAAGTTAGTCTAACTCATTTTTATTATTTTTAACGAGTCTTTTATCTGACTAGCTAATATAAAAAAAAGTCTTTTCTGCTTGCTTGCTATGGTAACCATTATCATGAGGCATATTTGGGTTTTTTTTTTCATGCCTTGAGCAAATCTGGTTGAGGGGGTTTAGGTTTGTGCAAATATAGTTTGTTTGTTTTTCTTTTTTTCTTCTCTCTCTCTCTCTCAATCTTCATATTTTTTGCAGAGTTGAAGATGAGAGAGTTGCATATGCAATCTGCTACAAAATCTTTTGGATTTGAAAAAATAAATAAATATAAGAGATAAAATAGAAAATTTGTTAAGTTAGTTTAAATGAATAGCTAAAATAGAGAGTAATGCTGGAGTGCATGCATAAAAAAGTGGTTAGCCAAAATTGAGAATGTATTTTTTATTATAATTTGGCTAGCTATTTTGAAGAATAGTGTTGGAGATGCTCTTAAAGATGGTAAAAATGAGTTAGGCTAGCTATTTTAGCTAATATGCCTCATATAGAGAGTATGCCTCATATAGAGAGTCGGTTAGAGATGCTCTTACCGGTAAGAAACACTAATCTGTGATTGGATCTGTAATTAAGATCTGTGTATTTAGACTTTTTCAAATTTTCTTGCTTCTTTGTTGGCCTGCAAGTTGAGATGAAATTTCTGCACCGGTGGTCCTCCAGTTTTTTTCAATAAAATTACAGCTAAAACTGTCTACATTTATTTTGAAAAATGGAAGTAAAAGGAAATAAACCACATAAACAAAGGTCTTACTGTTAATAACCTGTTATGTTTTTCTACTTTCGTGCAAAATATATTCTTAAAGTTAAAATATTGTGCTACCTTGTTGATCTGTGGTTTATTTCTGTGTTTGTAGCAGAACTGAAGTTATTTCTGACCTTGGCTAGACTGTAACTTGTTGATTTCTGTGTCTTTTTGGCCCTAAACTAGAAATTTTCTTACCTATGCTGTTACTTCAATTTTCTTGCCAATGCTGTTACTTCAATTTTTAAAGCTGTTTTATTCATGAGTTTAATTGGATTTGAGGTCCTGTAAAATTTTTGCACTGATGTTGCGCTTTTCTCTTTAAGGCTTTGTGATGGTAGTTGATCTTGGATTTATGACTATTTTGGGTAAGAGTATTTGTTTGTTTGTTTTTGGCATTTACTCACTAGATTATAATTTCCTTGAATTGTTTCCTTTTTCTTATTGTGTTGTTAAGTCTCTGGATTACAGTATAAGTACAGCAATATCATTTTTAGTGCAAGTCATGTACTTGGGGGTTCCCTATTATTATCATTTCAATGCCACACGAACATCTAAGAGGGAACCTTAAGAATTGGACCAAGTTCTTGTAGTATTATAAATGGTGCAGGTGTTTGGTGTAGAAGCTTCTTCTTCTTTTTTTAATGCATGAGTTTTTTGTATTTCAATTTCATGGTGAATAAGCCATTTGCTAGTTTTCCATTCGCCTTATATGTTAGGAAATATCTAGCTGTGTTTGTGCATGCTCATGGTGGAATTAATGTTGAATAGCAACATTCTATCTTCCTTGGTTTAAATTCTGGGTTATTAGACACATCGAAAACCATTAAAATATTTAACTCACCCCCTTGGGGGAACACTTTAGTTTTGGGGTGTATTGATATCTATAGTGGGCCAGTGAGTTGGGGAAGTGTAGAGGACATTAGCATCTAGGAGAAGGAACTTCAGACCCTCCCCTACTTAGCTTTAGCTAAAGGTCTTATTTATTCTGTCATTGGTTAATATGCCTGTCAAAGTGGCAAATGGAATAGATTCATATAGATGCTGCTGCTCTGCTCCTACTAATTAGTGTTGGCTAGTGAAATGGATTCATGTAGATGCTGCTGCTCTGCAGTCCGCTCTTACCAAGTAGAGTTGGCTACTGAAATAGATTCATATAGAAGCTGCTGCTCTTCTCCTACTAAATAGAGTTTTTCTCGCAACAGAGTTTCAAAATGTATATTTATAGTAAGAAAAATAAATGAAAATAACTGTCTAAAGCTAAAATTTACTGTTCCACTGAAAACTTTTACATCTAGTGTAAATTTGAACTGTGTGATTTGGTAGTATTAAAGATTGAAATTGTGAGTGGTAAATTAGAAAGAAATGAAAGGATTTCTTATTGAAAAGGATTTAGAGCTAGGATTTAAATATTTTGTTATGATTCATAGGTTTGTCATTGTAAATCATTAGATTTTACAAGTGTCTGTCAAAATCTTATGATTTACAAGTTGAATCTTACCATTTAAATTGAACATAACCAAATGTATTGGTATCCTAGATTTGCATCATTTTTTACAGAAGTCCTACGATTTTCTTTTGAATTTCAGGACTCACGTTTTGGAGCTTAAGTCCTATCAAATCATACAGTTGTAATCAATAACTAAGTGTTAACTTTTGGGATAATTAGTTAAAAGTCCAATTCTTATACCTTGTAGTTTATTTGGTCCACCTTAATTTTCTTTCAAGTCCTTAGATCCGTTGCTTTAGAAGTTTTATAAACTAATGTCATCTAATTGAGTGCTAAGGAATTTTATAGATAAAATTACCCTTACTATGTATACACTCTCGTAATTACTTGGTACACACCACTCGCCACCTCATCACCTCTTTCGATTCTTGTTGTCGCCAACGACCATTTTCCTACGAACATTTGCTAGTGACTGTTCGGCGACCTTCAACAGTCTTTTGGTGACTTTTTTGACGATCCACTGAATAGATAAATTTCACTGTCTGCTTCAGCACTAGTTACACATAACAGATAAACTTCATCATTAGATGTATTCGAATAGTGGAATTTGTCTATGTTTGCTCTAATACCAACCACATTAAAATAGTGAAATTTATCTCTATTCCTAAAATTATGCTATATCTACTGCCATCACTCATTTGACACCGTGACCACATAAAGCAGGAAATGTTATTTTTTTTCTTGTATTCAAACAGTTAAAATTATCTTTGGTTGAATTCGCCAGAGGTGGTCGTTGGAAAGTTGTCGTATGTTGGCGGAAGTCTTCGCCGAAGGTGGTCGGCGGAGGTGGTAGGGGTGTTGAGATGGATGGATGTGTGTAGAGAGTAGGTGGGTTATTTTAGTCTAGTTTGATCCATTGGACTTTAAGAGTTAAAATTCTTTTTGATGGACCAAATGTTTTATTATATCTTCATTATGGACCTTACACCACATGACCTTTTTTTTTGTTTTCTTCCCTTGTTCCTTTGTAATTTGATGTAGGATGATTACGGACAAGCCTTTAAGAATGTGCAACTAAAGGAACCTAGGATTCTATGCACAGGGTTGAATTGGAATCCACACAAATTCTAAAGAAAATATTTTATTCAATCATTTAATGATCCAAAATACAAGTTGAGGATTAATAGACCATTAAGATAGCAAGATAAGAATGAAATAAAAATAAATAACCCTATCTATATCAAAACAAATTTATTAAGATAATTCCTAACGAAACAAAACTCTTAAGATAATACTAGCTAAACTTGAATCAAAATCCATAATCATCATTTATACAAAGGGATGTTGGATGTACCATTTTTCCCTAGTGCTGCGATAATAAACATGTGTAATTGGTGTGTGGACCTTGGTGTCAACTCTCTCTCCAGGGATTAGTAGAACTCTATTGTGTTGATTGTGGCATGGTGTCGCTCTGGGAAAACTCAAGCAAATCCGAGTCTAGGTGCTGGAGCTCATCTCTGGTAATCTAGGTAGCATAGGAAATAGGTCTTCTATGCTATCGAATGAGATAGCACCGAAGGCCTCCCTCTTTAGTGCGCACAATATGACCATTTAGAATATCATCAATGTGGTCTATTTGTGCGGGGACAATAGGTAAAGGAGCTGGGGTTGGGATGGGCAGTGGTTCTGGTGGCATAGAGGGCTCAATGAAAGGATCAGTGGGTATGAAAATAGGGTCTTGTTATGCAATCACATTTTCAACATTAAATGTGGAATTTATCTCAGTCTAGTGGAAGATCATTCACATATGCATTGGGGCCAACATGTTACAACACTTAGAATGGTCTTGCACTACTAGATTGCAATTTTCCAATAGTGTCGGGACCAAACCGCTTAGGTCATATGCAAATTATAACATAATAATCGATATGAAACTCCATAGGTCTCCGATGTGTATTAGCATTCACTTGATAATTGGTATTACTATCCTGAAGTTGCTTACTGAAGAAGCTCTTCCGATTTTAATTTCACGAAGCCATATATATGTTTGAACATTTGAACAATTATAATAAGTTTCTTGTTGATTTGCAGAATTTGGACGTCGAGGCCAAGACCAAGATAAGACTCTGTTGTTGTTGAATTTCTTACCTGATTCATACGAATATCTGATTACCACACTCTTGTACAAGAAGGAAAAGATTCGTTTTGGTGGCGTATCCAGTGTTTTGGTAAACAATGAGTACCGCCATGAGGACAAGTCCACTATGGTACATCTCATGAAACCTTGTCACTAAGATTACTAAGATCTGATTCCAAGCAACCTAGAAAGAAGAGAAGTTCTCGTTCAAAATCAGGTGGTGATTCATCTGGATCAAGGTGTATTGCCAAAGATGAGTGTGTTTTTTGCCACAGCTTGGGGCATTAGAAGAAGGATTGTCTAAAGTTGAACATATAGAAGAGCTTTCATAGCCTATATTATCAGTGGTGATGAATATTTTGATATTGTCTTGACGAGTTAATCACTTGTCTGCCATTTCAATAAATGGGTTTTGGACTCGAGATGTTCTTGGGATGTTCTTATCACGTGTGCCAATTGGGATTTGTTTTTTGATTTCACAAAGATAGATGATGGAGCAGTGCTTGTAGGCAACAATAATGTCTATAAGATTAGGGGGACAGGAAACATCCGTTTGAAACTGCATGATAGAACTATAGAGTTATTTCAGAAGCTCAATATGTACCATACTTGAGAAGAATCTTATCTCACTTAGAGCGCTGTACTCGAAAGGTTCAAAGTCAGTATCGATAGTGGAGTTCTTGAAGTTCAATTGGGAGTTCATAAGAGTTTAAAGCACTATCTGTGGCAATTTGTATTTTCTGTAAAGACTTACTTTTGAAAGTGGAGCTAACACCATTTGTATAAAGCCTAATAAGACTAAGCTCAAAGTGCTTGAACTTAACCAATTTGTCAAAGTGTTGAACACCAACAGTTGTATGGCATCTCATGGTGCATCTGCTAGAGTGTCAATTTGCCAATAAGTCTGATTTGAAGCTTTGATCAACCCAGGTCAATTTGGCATCACAAAGTGCATTTGGATGCAGTATAGTTTCAAATAGCGGTAGCAGTCGGTGTAACGGTAATGGTAGCGGTAACGCGGCGACGCCGTTTCGGAGCGTAACGGTTGTAGCGTAACGGTTGCGGTACTTGGATCCGTAAATTTTTTTTTTGCACAACTCAATAAAAAATAATTGATTTATATCTTTCTATTCCATAAATATATTTATTGGAGTTTAAAATAACTTTTGATAAATTTTGTTTACTTTCTAGACATGATTCAATATATGTCTTAATTTTTTTACTATATAATCTAGTTAAAATTAATAGTTTAATTATTTTTTTGTAGTAATTAATGAATTTATCTATTATAAATTCACAATGCACAACTAAAATGTTATTAAATTTTTAATAACTATAAAGTATTGTATATACTAAAATAAAATATTTAATTTGTTAATTAAATTTTAATTTTGAATTCACTATTCCAAAATTTATATTGTTGTTTGAACTTTAATTTGTATAGATCTAGGTTTTTTTGAAGGGGGTGTAAACAAGTATAGATCTTGAACAGTTTTCTTAAAAACAAATACTCGAGCATCATATTTTCTACCTATTGTTGAGCACCATAAAAATTTGAATTCATAGACAGTAGATTTTCAAGAAATATGGGTCTTGAATCAAACAGATTATTTAGCTTTCAGTAAATATGAATATTAAAAAACTCATCAAAACTGGAAGAAGAATGAACATATTGAAGAGTCAAAAGTTAACAACGAAAGCAAAATAAGCCGGTTGTTGTGAAATTGAAGAGATTTGAGGCAAATCTCACAACGCCCAAGTAGTATTTGGCTTGTCGGACTACTATGAATAAATTTAGGTTAAAAATAATTGAAAACATAGAATCTGTTGATAAAAAAACAAAATCAGAAAATTCATGACCTAAAATCTTGTTACACGAGCCGTAACGGTTCCGTTTCGGTCCATTTTGGCCGTTACACCACCGTTACGGCTGTTACGGAAAGTGTAACGGTCGTTACACTTGTGAATTTCTTTCACACCGAAAAATTGGCCGTAACGAATAATAGGTAACGGAGGCCACCGAAACCGTTACGTAACGGCATTACATAACGGTAACGACTGCTTTTGTAAATTATGGGATGCAGAATTTACCTGTCGATTTATTCAATTCAGAAAACTGATCACTTTCGATGCATTTTGTGGCGCCATTGATATGTTGATCTGCTTGGGAGAAGGATTTTCGCCAAGGACCCAAGGTGGAGATTGTTGGGAATTTGGCTCATATCCTATTGGAGATGGGATATACTTCTAGTCTATCATGTAATTAAATTTTAGCCACAACAATTTGACTTTTGAAGAGTTTTGCATATTGTGGATTTGCATATATGATTAGTATTGACTCGATTAGCACAAGTAGATTTAGATTAGGTTTTTTTTTTATCTTCTATAAATATGAATGTATTTTCAGATAATTTGTGTGCGCAAGTTTAAAGAGAGACAGAGTTTGTGTTAAGGAATTTGTAATTCTTTTTTCATATATTGAAATCCAGTGCTCGTGGACGTGCTTAAATCACGTAAATCGTTCTCTTTGTTATTGTTTTTTTATTGTTCTAAGCTTCTTTGCACAGTAATTGGGGTAGGCGCACGGGTAACCAACCGGGACAAGGCGTGGGCTTGGTTGGCGAATAATTGTTCTAGGCATGCGGGTAACTGGGTTAAGGCGCGGGCTGCGAACGATAACAAAGAGACAGATTGTACGAGGTTCAGCAATTTGCTTATGTCCACAGGCAATGGAATTCAATATATGGAGAAGCGATTACAAATCACTCAACTCTCTCAAACAACTTGCACGCAAATATTCTGAAACTATAACTATATTTATAGGAGAGTTACACTTGTGAATTTTTTTCACACCGAAAAATCGGCCGTAACGGATAACAGGTAACGGAGGCTACTGAAACCATTATGTAACGACATTACTTAACGGTAACGGCTGCTTTTTTAAATTATGGGATGCAGAATTTACCTATCGATTTATTCAATTCAGAAAACTGATGACTTTTGATGCATTTTGTGGCGCCATTGATATGTTGATCTGCTTGGGAGATGGATTTTCGCCGAGGACCCAAGGTGGAGATTGTTAGGAATTTGGCTCATATCCTATTGGAGATGGGATATACTCCTAGTCTATCATGTAATTAAATTTTAGCCATAACAATTTGACTTTTGAAGAATTTTGCATATTGTGGATTTGGATGTATGATTAGGTTTGACTCGATTAGCACAAGTAGATTTAGAATAGGTCTATTTTTTATCTTCTATAAATATGAATGTATTTTCAGATAATTTGTGTGCGCAAGTTTAAAGAGAGACAAAGAGTTTGTGTTAAGTGATTTATAATTCTTTTTTCATATATTGAAATCCAGTGCTCGTGGACGTGATTAAATCACGTCAATCATTTTTTTTGTTATTGTTTTTTATTGTTCTAGGCTTCCTTGCACAGCAATTGGGGTAGGCGCGTGGGTAACCAACCGGGTCAAGGCGTGGGCTTGGTTGGCGAATAATTGTTCTAGGCATGCGGGTAACTGGGTTAAGGCGCGGGCTGCGAACGATAACAAAGAGACAGATTCTACGAGGTTCATCAATTTGCCTATGTCCACGAGCAATGGAATTCAATATATGAAGAAGCGATTAGAAATCACTCAACTCTTTCAACTCTCTCATACAACTTGCACGCAAATATTCTGAAACTACAACTATATTTATAGGAGAGAAAAGAGTTCTAATCTGATCTTAATTCATCAGATTTAAGTAAAACGAACTCATCAAAAGTCAAACAATTGTGGCTAAAGTTTAGCTACATGAAAGACTAGAAGTCTAATGCATCACAAATAGGATTTGAGTTAAATTTCCAATAATCTCCATCCTGGCGAGAATGTCTCCCAAACAAACCAACGTGTCAATGCAATCACCAAATGCACCAAAGGTGAACAAATTTTTGAATTGAACAAATTGCCATGCAAACTCTACCTCCAAATGAACTTTGTGGTGCCAAATTCACTTGTGGTGACCAAAATTTCAAATAGGATAAATTAACATATTGATGCTGCCACCAGATGCGTCCTAAGACGCCATACATCCACAGGTGTTGAATACTTTTGTAGGCAGTGTTGCAACTTGACCTTAGTCTTATCAGACTTCATACAAATGGTGTTAACTCCACCTTCAACAATATTCCCCTAACAAAATACAAATTGCCACGGATAGTACTTTTTAAAATCTCACCAACTCCCAATATAACGTTGAGAACTCCACCATCGATACTGATTCGTAGTTTGAACCCTTTCAAATCCAGAACTCCAAGTGAGATAAGATTATTCTTCAAATCTGGTACATACCGAGCTTCTAAAATGACCCTAATGGTTCCATCATGCAGCTTCAAACGGATGCTTTCTATCCCCTGAATCTCATAGACATTATCGTTTCCATAAGCACTGTTCTATCATCAATCTCTGTAAAATTAGAAAACCAATCTCAATTGGGACACGTGGTAGGAACATTCAGAGTCCAAAATCCATCAAGGCTTGATGGTCATTTCCCTATCACGTGATCACCCTGAAAGACCTTTTTGAATATCCTTCTATAGCTACGATTTTTTCATTTCATCAAAATGGCAAACAAACGATGAACTTGTTAAGACAATGCCAAAATCTTCATCATCACCGACAGTATTGGCTGTTGAAGCTTTGTCCTTTTGTCTGTTCAGTTTCGGACAATCCTTCTTCTAGTGCCTCGAGTTGTGGCAACATGCATACTCATCTTTGGCAATACTCCTTGATCGATATGAATCACTACTTGATTTTGAGCGAGAACTTCTTTTCTTTCCAGATTGATTTGAATCAGATCTTATTAATAAGATTTCACAGGATGTGTCATAGTGGACTTGCTTGTCCTTCTTGCAGTACTCATTATTTACCAAAACACTGGATACATCACCAGAACATATCTTTTCCTCACAATACAAAAGTGTGGTAATCAAATATTATTATGAATCAGGTAAAAAATTTAACAACAACAAAGCCTTATTTTCGTCTTGGACCTCGACGTCTAAGTTCAGAAGAGTTTCTTCTTCAAATAGAGACAATTCTCTGTGCTCTTTGACAAGTATTTATCCTCGAATTTCTTCCAAAGATACTTCCCCTTGGATTCTTTCATTACAAAATGGTTATGATCTTTGGCAAGACATAAATGGATTGTGTCTCAGGCTTGTTGATTCAACTTGTTCCATTCTCTGTATGACATATCCATGGGCTTCTCTTTCAAAGTAAAATCCAACTCTTGTTGGATCAAAATGTCCGCCACCTCGCATTGCTGCATACCAAAGTTGTTGATTTCATTGAACTTTTCAATTTCAAATTTTACGTCAGACACCATAGTCTTCTGCAGATAACTACTTGAACCTTCTGACTTCTTCCCTCAACAAATTCGGCCACTAGAACTTTTTAAGCTTCACTACAATCAAAAAATCTGATGTTTGAAAGAACAAAACAACAGCTTACAAGTCGAATTGAGCAAATCTGATGACATGGTTGTACCTGGAACAGCCAAAAATTGTGGGAACAAAACAACCACTGTGAACTGGTTAGAAAAGCTGCAAAAAATACCGAATTGGCCAAAAACAATTGGACCAGTCAAACCCGGTTCGTTTGAGCCGGCTTGGGAAAGAGGGTAGGGGCCCGCGCAGGCTAAGGCCGTTGGATGGTCTAGATCGGGCTAGATCTCAGGCACGAGTTGGAGCGTGGGTAATCGGGTTAGGGTGTGGGTTGCGGAGTGGGCTTGGTTGGCGTGTGGGTCAAGAAGCGGGAGCAGATCTTTTGTTCTTTTGCTGAAGCAACAACAGATTCGGAATACTGAATTTAGGTCTGGTTTGGTTCGTCACAAATACTTGCAGAGACTTAATCAGAATGTGAGGGTGCGTTCGAACTCCGTTTTTGGGTTATAATATACCGTTGGAATCATTTTGATGAGACGTAGTTTCTAGTATATTTAAAAGTGACTATTGAGCGCTTTGAATTTCTAGATAGAGATTAAAATACTAGCTCTCTTTAAACTTGGTAACCTGGTAAAAGGGGATGGGAAACCACACCAAATGAGGAATAAATTAGGGTTACTTTTGAGTTTAGATTTGGTATGCGAGAGACTGAAGTAACAACTTTGCATCACAAGTACTCGGTACATTTTTGGTTGGTTTTGGTTGGTCAGATGTGAGATTTAAAATACCGCTTTTGAACTGAATCCTAATTTTATAAGAGTGACAAAATTGAATAGACCAAAGACAATTAAAAAACCGATCAAAATTGATATGTTCGATTCAATTCGGTCCATTAACCAGTACACCCGTATAGACAACGATTGAGAACTTTAGTTTGCTCATGTACCTGAGGGTGATAGTTGGGATTACACTTTAGTTTGGTGTCGACCATATGCCATAGACTTTTTAAGAATGACTCATGAATCGCACATTCCGATTAGAAACAATAAATTTTGGGAGACGGTACGTTGGTCGAGGAGTATACAAAATTGAATACTCCTGCTTGCGTATACTTCACAAATTTAAAAATTCTGCATAGAGGTGTGGGGGACCCAAATTTGGTGGGCTTGAAACAAAGCCTGAATGGAAAAATCATCAATTGCGAGACGGTACGTTGGTCGTTAGCCGTGTTCAAAAATCTATCCAAAATTCGAACACGTACTATAATCCTCCTTTAAACGTTCAAAACTCGTGATATGGACAGCCATGACAGAGAGCATAGTAACATGACACTAAAGGGAATCGACTACTTTATTTGTAGACCCAAATTTATGTTTAAGCACAATAAGTGTAGTCTTAAAGAAACGCAACCAAATGACCATGTCGAGGGTTCAACTTTTTTTGGGAGTTCGAGCTACCGAAGTGCCTCATGGTCAGAATAGAGCATAAATTCATGCAGAAGACTGTAATGACGCCAATGACTTAAAGCTCGAATAACTGCATTCAACTCCTTAATCATATAGGTAGGATAACATCGCTTAGTGTTAGTGAGCTTTTTGCTGAAGTAAGCGACATGATGACGTTCTTAGCTAAACGCACCACAAATGCCAACCCTAGATCACATTCCCTTTCGAAAGGGTACAAAATATTATGAAGATGCATAATTAGTGCCGTAGTCATTCAGTTTTTGATGTGTTGAAAAGCACAAGTCCACACAAAGTCCCCTTTCTTAAGGCAATCGGTAATGGGAGCCATAATGGTGCTAAAACCCTGGATGAAACGATAATAAAAGGTAGCAAGTCCTTGGAAATTGCGAGCTTCATGAATGGATTTTGGTTCACGTCAATTAACAATGGCTTTTACTTTTTCAGGGTCAATTGACAATCCCTAAGAAGAAATAACATATTCTAAGAAAATAACTTTATTGACGAAAAATTAGGAAGGGTACAAAAAATTAGGAAGACGCATAATCAGTGCCGTAGTCATTCAATTTTTGATGTGTTGAAAAGCATGAGTCCACACAAAGTCGCCTTTCTTAAGGCAATCGGTAATGGGAGCCATAATGGTGCTAAAACCCTGGATGAAACGATAATAAAAGGTAGCAAG
>JAOTRH010289638.1:0-26307 GCA_034768845.1 Heliamphora exappendiculata | reverse complement strand
TCCCTGGAAATTGCGAGCTTCATGAATGGATTTTGGTTCATGCCAATTAACAATGGCTTTTACTTTTTCAGGGTCAGTTGACAATCCCTTAGAAGAAATAACTTACTCTAAGAAAATAACTTTATCGACGAAAAACAATCATTTCTTGAGATTAGCATATAAGCTGTTCTTGAAAAAGGCCATGCACACTTGTCGAAGATTATTTAAATGTTGGGCACTGGACGAACGAAGTAGACAATAAGAAATTTGCTCATAAACGGACGAAGCACCTGTGTCATAGTCCGTATAAAGGTGTTGGGGACATTAGACAAACCAAGGCATGACAAACCAAAAGGTGCTTGGTTTAGTTGAAAAGGTGCTTGGTTTAGTTGAAGGCAGTTTTCCATTCGTCACCTGGTTGAATTCAGATTTGATGATATTTGTTCTTATAATCAATTGTGGAAAAAATAGTGGCTCAGACATTATATTATATTGAGCATATTATCAAGTTGGGGAATGTGAAAATGTCATTCAGTTGTGATTTTATTAATGACATAACTATTGACACACATTTGCCAGGACAAGTTCTTCTTGGGAGTTAACAAAGTTGGGATGACACAAGGACTCATATCTTGAACGAAAGCCTTGCGAAGAAGTTCCGACGCTTGGCGTTGAAGTTCAACGTGTTTGCTAAGATTCATCGGTAATTAGTGAGATTAGGCAAAAGGGCCCTTGTACAAAATCAATGGCATGCTTAATATTACGTAAAGGAGGCAACTAGTTGAATTGTAAAATATGGATTTAGGGTTTGAAAGAAAAGAGATGATAGAAAATAGGAAAAGAAATTAAAAGAAAGAGTTTAAGAGAAGTTAACACAAATAGAAAAGAATCACTCTTAAAACTTCCCCTAAAGCTGGAGCATAAATATTAAACATGCGCAGTTTGATAAGCAAGCGATGAAAGGTAGAACGCAACGACGACTTCGTAAGAATATCACATAATTGGTTTTCTGATCGGATAGAAAGAGTGGCAATCTGTTTATGCAATAACAAATTCCAAAGAAGTGACAATCAATTTCAATATGCTTAGTGCGCTCATGGAACACTGGATTATTAGTAATAAAAAAACAGCTTGATTGATTGTCACTACATTTACATAGAAAGTGGAGTGGAAACGCCAAAATCTCGAAGAAGAGAATGAATCCATAACATTTTAGAGACGGTGTGAGCCAAGGGATGATGTTCGGCCTCAGTACTTGAACGAGCCACCACACTTTGTTTCTTATTACACCAAGTAACCAAATTGCCACCAATTATGGTATAATAGTCAAACGTAGATCGCCTATCAGAGCGGTTATCTACCCAATCAACATCACTAAATCCAGTGATAGTCAAAAAATTAGATGGTTGATAAAGCAAGCCACGACCTGGGGCACTTTTTAATTAGTGTAAGATATAACAGATACCTTTAAAATGTGGTTGATGAGGAGCATGCGTAAACTGGCTCACAACACCATCTGCATAAGTAATGTCTGGGCGAGTAATAGTGAGATAGATTAACTTGCCAACAAGGCGTCGATATCGACCAGTATCAATAAGAATATCGCCCTCTTCATCATCAAGTTTAACAGTAGAGCATGCATTTCTCTTTTCAAAAAGAAGGTCAAGCACATATTTTCGTTGAGAAAGAGAAATGCCCTTAGAAGAACGAGCAACCTCAATTCCAAGAAAATAGCGAAGTCCTTAGTATGAAATTGTGTGGCCAGGTGGTTTTTCAGATCGAGAATGCCAGCAACATTGTCACCCGAAAGAAGAATATTATCAACATATACAATCAACACAATAGTGCTTCCAAAAGAGTGGCGAATAAATACAGAGTGATCAAACATATAACGTTGGAAGCCATAGGTAAGTATAAACGAACTGAACTGATCAAACCAGGCATGAGAGGATTATTTTAGGCCATAAAGTGCCTTACGTAAACGACACACAAGATGAGTACTACCAGGCTATACTAGCAACACTATAGCCAGGCGGTTAGTCTATATATACCTCTTCTTAAAGGTCACCACGAAGAAAGGCATTTCTAATATCAAGCTGATATAAAGGTGAGAACGACTAACCGCTACAGAGAGAAGAATGTGAACGGAGTTAAGACGAGTCACGGGAGAAAAAGTTTCTAAATAATCAACACCGTAGGCCTGGGTGTATCTCTTATCAACTAACCGAGCTTTAAGGTGCTAAACAGACCCATCAAGAAGATAATTAGCAATAGGGTGTTTTGTACGGACATGCTTACCACGACGCAAGGCAATATGCAAGTCAGAATAGGCGGATGGAGGGGGTGAGGACATAGGAGTCTTAGCCAAAGAAGATGACAAATCCGGGCCATAAAAAACAACTTGTCGAGCACTAGATGCTGATAGACGTGCAAATGAGAAGTAGATAAAGAGGAAGGAGATGACATAAAAACAGGTAAAGGTAGAGTAGGAGAAGAAATAGACTCCCCATTCACAACAACATATGAGATCAGACGACAACGGGAGATTGGAGGAAGCAAAGAAAGGTGTTGATTTGAAGAAACAACGATAACCTTTCTGAGTACAAGAGTAACCAAGAAAAATACACTTTCGAGCCCGATGGGACAATTTATCATGATCGGGATCAAGAACGTGTACAAATGTAGTATAACAAAAGCCCGATGAGTGAGAGGAAAGGGCGGGGAGGTCAGATATAACAAGGAAAAAGGAGATTGACCATTGAGAACTGCACAAGGCATGCGATTAATAAGAAAATAAGCAGTAAGAACATCATCACCCTAAAACTGTTTTGGTACTATAGTGTGAAACAGTAAGGTACACGCAACATCTAACAAGTGACAATGTTTGCAATTAGCAACACCGTTTTATTGAGACGTATAAGCACAAGTAGTTTGGTGAATAATACCACGATTAACACAAAAGGAAGCAACACTAGATTGTAGATATTCAAGAGCATTCTCAGATCGAATAACCTTGATATGCTTGCCGAACTAGGTATAAATTTCATTGTAAAAGCGGGAGAGAATATAAGGTAATTCAAATCGATTTTTAAACATAAATAACCAAGTCATGTGAGAATAGTCATCAATAAAAATAACAAAATAAAAATATCTATTATTGCTGGGAGTTTGAAAAAGACCCCAAATGTTCGTATGAACTACATTAAAAGATTCTGATTGACGACTATGACTACTAGTAGGAAAAGAACTACGGACAAGCTTCATAATTAAAGCCAGACACATAACTCAAACTGGGAATAGCCAATTTAAGCTTAGCCACGGATGGGTGGCCTAAATGTAAATGCCACTGAAGGGGAGAAACTATAGTACTCAAAACAGAGGAAGTAGCAGAAGGCAAAACAACATCAAGATAATAGAGGCCATCCTTCTCATGCCCTGAACCAATCATCTTCTTGGTTTATATTTTCTGTAATGAAAAGCATGACAGTTAAAAATAAAGTTACAAAATATATATAAAGCAAAACTTAACCATAATTAGCCTTAATGACTAAATTACCTTTTAACTAATAATAAAATAACAAAATAACCCAAACTAAACTTTTACACCACTCTCAAACTCATGATGCGAGCTCAGTGAGCACAGAGAGTTTGTCAAGCAATAACCGAAAACGAGCCAAACTATGAGTCTTGGTAAAGAAATCGACAAGTTGTAAGGATGAGGAGAGGAAAGGTAAATCAATGGTACCAATCTGAAGATGCTGACGAACAAAATGGCAGTTAATCTCTATACGCTCCGTATGCTCATGAAAAACAGAGTTGTGAGCAATTTGGATGGACTTTTGTTATCACAATAGAGAGGTGGGAGAAGAGAGAAAAACACCCAAATCAGTTAGTAGCCATCTAAGCCAATCGATTTCAGCAGTAGCATGAGCTGTAGCACGATATTCAGCTTCAATAGTAGAACGAGCATTGACAAACTATTTCTTGCTCTTCCAAAAAATGAGTCACCAAGAAAGACACAAAAACTAGTAGTACACTTGCGGTCAGACACATTGCCAACCCAATCAGCATCAACATAAGCCCGAAGAGTCAACGACGAAGAAAAAAATAATAATAAATTCTGAAAGATAATACCACGAACATAACGCAAAATGCAAAGCAAAGCAGCCCAATGAGTGGAGCGATGAGCAGAGACAAATTGACTAACCACATGTACAACGTACGAAATATCAGGATAAGTCAGTAAAATATACCAAACACCCAATCAATTCTCGATAAGCAGTGGGGTCCTCAAGAAGAACACCATTAGGAGAGAACTTAGCATGCAACTCAATAGCAGTATCCACAATCTTGCCATCAGTGAGGTGAGCACGATGGATCACCTCGTTCGCATATTTGGACTGAGATAAGAAATAGCCTTTAGGTGAAGAAACAACCTATATACCTAGAAAGTAGTGCAGAGAACCTAAGTCTTTCATTTCAAATGCACAAAATAGATGCTGTACTTTTGAGATAACAGTAGAGTCAGAATCAGTGATGATTATGTCATCCACATGTAATATCAACATAACCAACCAGTAGGAGTGTGGCAGAGAAATAGTGCAGAATTATGAGATCTTGGAGTGAAACCGATCTGAGTGACTATAAACTAAAAACGCTCATGCCAAGCACGTGGGGATTGCTTCAAAGCATAAAGGGCACGCTGAAGACGACAAACAGTGCTAGGAGGATGAGAAAGCCCCAGAGGAGGGCGCATATAAATTTCCTCATTAAGATGCCCATTGAGAAATGCATTCTTGATATCCAGTTGGAAAAGAGGCCACTGACAAATGGAAGTAACAGAAATCAATGTACGAACTGTAGTCATCTTATCCACGGGTGCAAAAGTCTCCTCGTAATCAATCCTATACTCTTGAGAAAAACCATTGACAACTAATTTGGCCTTATTACGCTCCAAAGAACCATCAAAATGAGTTTTAACTTTGTACACCCACTTACATCCAATAAGATTTTTATTTGTAGGCAATGGAACCAAACCCCAAGTGCAAGACTTCTAAATAGCAGCTAGTTTGTCTTTCATGACATTAATTCAGTTGGGATCAGTAAATGCTTCTTTATAAAACTGAGGCTCAACGCAAGCATGAATAGTAGATAGAATAGAAAAGCACATTAAGGAGAAAAACAGGTATTAGAAAAATCAAGTCTTACTGGCGGAGTGCGAGCACGCAAAGGATTGCGCCGTTTAGGGAGATCAGGATCCACAGAGACAGATGGAACTATGTCGGGGTTGGGTGATGAGGGTGGATGAGGAAGCGGCTTATAAGAATAGACTAGTGGGAGAGACGAAACAACAGAAGGACGAGACCGAGAAGGAAGTTTAGAAACGTCAAGAGTACGAGTAAACTCGTCAAAAGGCACATCATTCGGGAAAGGATGAATGACAATTAAATCCTCTTTGGGAATAGGGGCATATTGGGAAGGTAAAGTAAAATAGGAAAGACGTTTAAGAAGCACAACATGACGCGAAATATAAAGGCGTTTAGACATGTGATCATAATACTGATAGCTTTTTTGTTGAATACCATATCCTAAGAAGACACAAAGAGCGAAACAAGCACCGAGTTTAGTGCACTTCCTTTTGGGAAGAATGACAAAACAAATACAGCCAAAAACACATAACAATGAGTAATTAGGAGTATGATCCATTAATTTTTCATAAAGAGAAATTCCAATAAGTAGAGGTGTAGGCATGCGATTAAGAAGATATATAGTAGTAAGAACTCCTCCCCAGAAAGTGAAAGGGATAGAGGAAAGAAGAGTGGAGTGAGCTGTGTCAAGGATGTGCCGATGTTTCCTTTCAGCTCTACCATTTTGGGTGAATATTGCCAGATGCAGCTAAAAAATCGGTGAATTCTGTTAGAAAATACTTCCCACTCAAATTAGAACAAAAAGATCTTGATAGTTATGGAAAATTGAGTATGAACCATGGAGTGAAAATGCGATAAATACGGAAGAAATCAGATTTGTGAGACATCAAATATACTGAACACAACTGACTATAATCATCAATGAAGGAAACATGATACACTGACCTGCTCTTTGTTGCAATAGGAGAAGGACCCCACACATCAATATGAACAAGAAAGAAAGGAGATGTCGAAAGTGAAGAGATTTTAGGAAATGTACTGCTGACAGTTTTGCAAATTTACAACTACTGCATTTAGAGATATCACTAGCAGACACTTTACCCAAGCAATCAGACTGGACTAACTGTTTGTGACGTTCACTAGATAGATAACCCCACACATCAGTATGAACAACAGAGAAAGGAGATATCGAAAGTGAAGTGCTTTTAGAAAAAGGTACTGCTGACATTTTTACAAATTTACAACTACTGTATTTAAAGATATCACTAGCAGACACTTCACCCAAGCAGCCACACTGGACTAACTGTTTGAGACGTTCCTATACAAATTATCTAAATCTAGAATGCCAAAAATAAAAAGGAGATGAATGTTGATATAAAGAAAAAGAAGATAATGTCGTCGAGGACGAATCAAAAGGAAGATGCAAACTTTCCAACATATAAATCACCAGTTCGACGCTCGATCCCATCCTGCTTCTGGGATGTCCGGTCTTGAACAACACAACCAGAGAAAGAAAACAAAATGTCAAAACCATAATCAGAAAGATGACCAATATATAATAAACTGATAGTCAACTGTGGCACATAAAAGACATTAGGTATTGATAATGAAGAAGATAAAGGAGTAATAGAGCCAATAGATACAACTTGCATACAAGTGCCATTAGTAGTAGAAATAGTGATTGGAATTGAGGGGGAAGTGCAATGACTGAGATTGGACAAATTAGGTGTCGTATAATGAGAAGAATCGGAATCAAATATCCAAGTAGTAGGGGAAATACCGGTAAGATAAGAACTATGCAAACCTAAGGAGAGAGTAGTCATAACTGACACATGAGGTTGGAGCCCAAAGGATACTTGCATGCTCTAAAACTGCTCAAACAGAGACTGTAGTAAGGAAAATGGAGAACCACTGTAAGGCGAGAAAGACCAAATTACATGCCCAATGCTAATAATTCCCATGTAACATATTTCTAACAGTTTGCAATTTGATTGTCCAACAAGTCAGAGAAATATTGAAAATTATATTATGAGATATTGAAAATCTCATACCAAAGAACCAAGGATTAGATTGTGCGAACAAACTATTTATCGAGTGTCGGGTCTCTCCCAAATTTGCAGCAAATTAATCAAACTTTCAACGTATAGGACATTCATGAAAAACATAGAACAAAGTTTCTCAGAACAAAGCCTGTTCATTTCGGTGTAAAATCCACACACTGACAAAATGAAGATGCAATGTCAGCCTAGTCCAAAACCAACATTAACAAATACCACTTGGAAACTACTGAAGAAGGATATGCATGTACCCAATAGAGTTACATAGCATGCATAAACCTCCCCATTTTGTTTTATAACAAATAGCTTGGATGTCTTATGGTTGCCATATGAGGGTTTGGGGACTAAATTGGATGAAAAACTGATACGGAAGCTCTGACGAGGTTGTCGGTGGTAGTCAAGGAGGTTGGGAGGTCGTTGGTGGTCGTAGATGCAGGATAAGGGTCTTGCGAAGCTCGGTTGTGGCCGTTGATGCGTAAAGAAGCTTCAGTGAGGGTCGTACACGATCTGTGCCGCAAGAAGAGAGGTTGACAATGCAAAAGGAGGGCTCGCTGATGGTCGTCAGTGGTCGACAAGGGTTTTGGAGTGGTGCGGCCTGGGCTGTGATTGCGAATAGGTAGGGTTGCAAAAAACGAAGGGCTAGGGTTTTGGCTAGCTTGTTGGAGGTCGACGAGGGTTTTGCGAAGGGAGTCCACGGTGCCAGAGAGAAAGAAGTTGGCGGCGTCGAAGGAGGGAGATCAACGTCGACAGCGATTGCGACGGCGGGCTAGGGTTTTGCTTCAGGCTCTAAAACCATGTTAACTGTGAAGAGTGTTTCTTTTTTTGATTTATTTCCTTAATTGTATTCTTGTATTTATCTTTGACTTAATATTGTATATAATAAAGTGCGGGTGAAGGAGACTAATCAACCTTTGAACTCTTTTTTCTCATCTCCTTTCTTTCTTTCTATCTGTTCTTTTCCCTTCTTTAAACCATAAATTTATATTCTACTGTTCAATTTGGTATCAGTGCCTCCGATCTATAACCCTAAAAGTGTTGTAAAGCTTCAACCCTTGCCGCACGAAGAAAATGGCGCGCTGACGTCACATTCTGTACTATGATGTCAGCACGTCGTATGGACAGCGACGAACGGCGACTCTCTGATTCTGATCGACCTGTTCTACTGATTCTTCCGGTGATTTTTCCTTGATTTTTTGAAAAAGATTGACATGTTCCACGATTCTTTGAAGTTTTCAAAGTTTTCGGAACGCTAGGGCTTTGATCTGTCCTCGTGACTTCATTCTTGGTTCTTTGTGGTCGATTTACATTCTATATGTGCTGAAATCCTCTCCTCAGGTTAGATTTGTGCATGTTTGGTGCATATGAAAGGTTTTTAGTCAGTTTTTGGCTGCTTCAACACTCGGTGCCACTGTTTCAGCTTCGCAGTTCTTGATCCTTCTTGTTTCATGCTTTTTCATGGTTTTTGATGGTTGGATTCCACTGTATAGGTGCCGACACTGATGATTCTTGCAAAATCTATGATTGTTTGGTGATTGTGGAGGGTTTTTAGGCGTTTGTTGTCAGTTTTGAAGGTCCGTGCCCCCTGGTTTGTCAGATTTCTGCTCGTTTGTTTTCGATTGTCGTATTTCTACTCGTTTAAAGATTGTTTCTGGGTTGCTTACACTTATCTTGAGTTTCTATGGTTGAGACAAAAATTAATGATTTCAAGGATGACGATTTTCCGTGATGTGTCACTTCTAAACGCCTTAATGGTGTTAATTATTTAGCCTAAGCACATGCTTTTAAGATTTTTCTTTAAGGTAAACAGCGGCTTAAGTATATTACTGATTCTCCTCCACCAAAAGGGGATTCTACACTTTCTAGTTGGGAAACGATTGATTCTATTGTTATGGGTTGGCTGCGGCATAGTTTGGAGCCTCATATTGCTACTACAGTGGAGTTTTGTGATACTTTAAGCAATTTTGGGACTCTCTTGTTGATTCCTTTTCGAACAAGAGCAATGTATCTCGTGTTTATGAGCTATATGAGTAGATTTTTGCAACCAAACAAACTGGAAAACCTTTGTCTGAATATTACAGTAAGCTTAAGAATCTCTGGGATCAATTATTGCAATATCGTCATTTCACTACTGATTTATAGCAATAGCAGCGCCAATGGGAGTATTTCATGATTACCTCCTTACTTTCTGGTTTAGATTCTAATATCCGTGGGTTTAAGGACCAAATTTTGGCTAGTGAGACTTTGCCTTTTGCATCTAATGCATATTCCAGGTTGTTACATTCCTTGTTGGGCTAATCTGCTAGTCCTTCTGTTTTTCTGGCTGCATCATAATTTTCTGCCTTAGATTCTACCAGCGGCGGTCGTGGTTCTTTTTGTGGTAATGGCCGTGGTAATCGTGGTGGCCGTAATTTTCGTGGCAATTCTCGAGGTGATAGTCGTAGTAGTGGTCGTGGTGACAAAAAATGTGATCATTGTGGTAGTACTAATCGTACTGAACAGTATTGTTGGGCTAAGTATGGTAAACCTGATTATGTTCATCAAGTTACTAATTACACATCTCAGTCTCAGCTCTCTCTTGGTTCTTCCCATCAGCTGCCTCCCGCTTCTGATTCTCATGGTGCTCTTACTACCCAGCTTAGCGAGATCGTTTAGACATTGCGGTTTGTTTTACCTCCATCTTTCACATTACTCTAGCCAATTCACGTAATATTGTATGTGCGGCTCATACACATCCTTTATGGGTTCTTAATTTTGGCACTAGCTGTCACATGTTTAATAATCCATCGTTTTTTGCACATTTAACTCCTATCGAGCATCATATTGTTCTAGCTGATGGTTCATCTCGACCTGTGCAGGGGACGGGTGTTCTACATTCATCTCCATCATTCTCATTACCTTCTAGTCTTTATGTCCATAATTTTTATTTTAATTTACTCTCTGTTAGTCAGTTAACTAAAGATTTACATTGTTTAATAATATTTTCTCCTACTTCTTGTGTTTTTTAGGACTTTCAGACCAAGAAGATGATTGGTTCGGGGCATGAGAAGGATGGCTTCTATTATCTCGATGTTGCTTCACCTTCCACTACTTCATCTATTTTGAGCACTGTAGTCTCTCTCCCTTTAGTGGCATTTGTGTTTGGGCCACCCATCTGTGGCTAAACTTAAGTTGGCTATTCCTAGTTTGAGTCATATATTTGGTTTTAATTGTGAAGCTTGTCAGTTAAGAAAGTATAGCCGTAGTTCTTTTCCTCCTAGTAGTCGTAGTCATCAATCAGAGTTTTTTGATGTAGTCCATATCGACATTTGGGGTCCTTCTCGAACTTCTACTAATAATGAATATTTTTATTTTGTTATTTTTGTTGATGACGATTCTCGCATGACTTTGTTGTTTTTGTTGAAAAGTCGATCAGAATTACCTTTTATTCTCTTTCGCTTTTACAATGAAATTTATTCCTAATTTGGCAAACGTCTCAAGGTTATTCGATCTAATAATGCTCTTGAATATCTCCAATCTAGTGTTGTTTCTTTTTGTGTTAATCGTGGGATTATTCACCAAACTACTTATGTTTACACTTCTCAACAAAATGGTGTTGCTGACTGCAAACATCGTCACTTGTTAAATGTTGCTCGTACCTTATTGTTTCACATTACAATACCAAAGAAGTTTTGGGAGGATGCTGTTCTTGCTGCTTTTCTTATTAATCGCATGTCTTTTGTTACTCTCAATGGTCAGTCTCCTTTTTTCTTGTTATATCCGACCTCCTCGTCCTTTCCTCTCATTCCTCGGGTTTTTGGTTGTACTGCATTTATACATGTTCTTGATCCCGGTCATGATAAATTGTCCCCTCGTGCTCGGAAGTGTGTTTTTCTTGGTTACTCTCGTATTCAGAAAGGTTATCGCTGTTATCACCCCGAGACTCGCCGGTATTTTGTTAGTGCTGATGCCACATTTTTCAAATCCACACCCTTTTTTACTTCCTCAAGTCTCCTGTTGTCATCTGATCTCATATGTTGTCGTGAGGGGGAGTATATTTCTTCTCCTACTCTCCAATTACCAGTGTTTTTTCCCTCTTCTTCCTCTTTTCCTCCTTCTCATTTGCAGGTGTATAAGCAATCCAATGCTCGACAGGTTGTCCCTTATGGCCCGGATTCGTCTTCTTCTTTGGTTGAGGCTCCTGTGTCCTCACCCCCTCCATCCGCCTCTTTTGATTTGCCTATTGCCTTACATCGTGATAAGCGTGCCTGTACTCAACACCCTTTTGCTAATTATTTATCCTATCATCGTCTCTCTCCTTGTCTCTCTTCATTTGCTTTTACCTTGTAGTCTATTTTTGTCCCTCCATCCTATAAACATGCCATGTCAATATCCGGATGGAAAAATGCTATGGATGAGGAAATGAGAGCTCTTCATCAGAATCACACTTGGGAACTTACTTCTCTTTCCCCCGGGAAGCAAGCCGTGGGTTGTCACTGGGTGTACACTGTGAAATACCTTCCTGATGGGTCTGTTGAGCACCTTAAGGCTCGATTAGTTGTTAAGGAGTACACTCAGACCTATGGTGTTGATTACTTAGAAATTTTTTCGCCTATGGCACGTCTTAACTCCGTTCGCATCCTTCTCTCTATTGCGGTTAGCCGTTCTTGGCCCTTGTATCAATTTGACATTAAAAATGTCTTTTTTCCTAGCGACCTTTAGGAAGAGGTTTATATGGATCAACCGCCTGGCTATAGTGTTGCTGATAGTGCTCATCTTGTGTGTCGTTTGCGCAAGGCACTTTGTGGTTTAAAACAATTCCCTCGTGCCTGGTTTGATCGATTCAGTTTAGTTGTGCTTACCTATGGCTTTCACCGTTCTACATCTGATCATTCTGTATTTATTTGTTGTTTTTCTGGAAACACTATTGTATTGATTGTTTATGTAGATGATATTCTTCTCTCGGGTGATGATGCTGCTGGCATTCTTGATTTGAAAAATCACCTGGCTACACAATTTCTTACTAAGGACTTGGGTACTCTTCGCTATTTTCTTGGGATTGAAGTTGCTCGCTCCTCTAAGGGAATTTGTCTTTCTCAACGAAAATATGTGCTTAATCTTCTTTTTGAAACTGGTCTTCTTGGTGCTTAGCCAGTTGATATTTCCGTGGACTTTACTGTTAAACTTGATGCTGTTCAAGGCAATATTTTTGATGATCCTGGTCGATATTGGCGTCTTGTTGGCAAGTTAATCTATCTAACTGTTACTCACCCAGACATTATTTATGCAGTTGGTGTTGTGAGCCAGTTTATGCATGCTCCTCGACAACCACATTTTGAGACTGTTTGTCATATCTTACGTTATTTGAAGGGTGCACTAGGCCGTGGCCTACTTTATCAACCATCAGATTCTTTGACGGCTATCGGGTTTAGTGATGCTGATTGGGCCGGTAGTCGATCTGATAGGCAATTTACATCTGGCTATTGTACCCTAGTTGGTGGCAATTTGGTTACGTAGCGCAGTAAGAAACAAGTGTGGTGGCTCATTCTGGTGCTGAGGTCGAATATCGAGCAATGGCTCACACCGCATCTGAAATGTTGTGGGTCCATTATCTTCTTCCGGATTTTGGTGTTTCTACTCCCCTTCCTATGCGCATGTTTTGCGACAATCAAGCTGCTATTTTTATTGTTAATAATCCCGTGTTCCATGAGCGCACCAAGCATATTGAGATTGATTGTCACTTCATTTGGGATTTGTTATTGCGTAAACAAATTGACACTCCTTATATTCAATCGGAAGATCAATTGGGCGATATTCTTACAAAGCTGCTGCTGCGTTCTAATTTTCATCGGTTGCTTTTCAAGCTGGGCATGTTTGATCTTTATACTCCAGCTTGAGGGAGAGTGTGAAGAGTATTTTTCCTTTTGATTTATTTCTTTAATTGTATTCTTGTACTTATTTTTGACTTAATATTGTATATAATAAAATGCGGGTGAAGGAAGCTAATCAACCTCTAAACTTTCTTCTCATCTCATTTTTTTTCTTTCTATCTTTTCTTTTCCCTTCTTCAAACCCTAAATCTATATACTACCATTCAACTTTAACAAAAAAAAGATCTATATATTTTCTGTAATGAAAAGCATGACCGTTAAAGATAAAGTACCAAAATATATATATATATAGAGGCAAATTTAACCCTAATTAGCCTTAATGATTAAACTACCCTTTAACTAATAATAAAATAACAAAATAACTAAAACTACACTTTACAGGGGTATGCAATAACCACTGAGGACAGAAAACACCAGATGGTAGGAATGGACTATGCATGGTGTGATCAAATGTCTGGTACTGTAATGGCTAGAGAATCTAAGGTTTGTTAGCTTGGGAAGTAGTTGGATCAACGCAGTAGTCGAGCTGCATCAAAATAGAACGAGGCTTAAACCAGTGCCGGGTTAGAAATTGTGTGCCACAGAATGGAAGCGTGAACCTGCGCTGGACCAACGTCGTGGATGCTTGAACCTGTGGTGGTCGACAACTTGGCTATGGTAATCACCGGTTAGGCTGATGGTGGTTTCTGGTGGAGAGCTTAGTGATGTTGTAAACTTGGTAGGGATAGCTGGTAGAGAAAACTGATTTGGTCTAAGATGCCAGATTAAGGTTTTTGTCTGAAAGGTAATGGAGGACTAGGGTGCAAGGTTAGGACTCGGGTTCAAGCTAGAGTTAGGATCAATAGCACAAGGCTAGGGCTATGTTTAGGGTTTGGCGATAATGATTCAATGGCTGCGAGGATAATGCCGGTTTGGGTTTCGGGATGAAGGTGGCAATGGGGAATGGTTGATGGGAGGTCTGACGGTTGCAAGATCACTGGAATGCTGGCTAGGGTTTTGGGGTAGGGATGGTGACAGCAGTGTTGGTGAAGGAGTCGCAAAATTGTTGGAATGAGGGCAGCGAATATTGGGATGGAAAGATCTGGAGATGGTGGAGTTGATTGCCAGCCCTGAGGGTTGTCGGAGATGGTGATGTCGGCAGTGGGTTGCTACTGTGTGTTCCGGTGATGATGGTGACTAGGGTTCTTTGCGAGGAAGAGAGACCACGAAGAAGAAAGGCCAGTTGTTTCTTTTTCTTTTTCTTTTTTTGTTTTATTTTACTCTTGAAGGAAACAAAAAATACAATAGTGTTTTTATTTCAAGTGAAATAGCCAAAATTAAAAAAGAAAAAGAAAAAGAAAAAAGAAAAAATAAATAAATGCCAACTAAAGCTTGGATCGTGGAACGATGATCGAAGAGGGAGCAACAATTGTAGTTTTCTTGGGGGACGATTTTAGTAGCGGTAGCGGCAAAAATCTTATGAGGAAGATATGGGAAGGGAATCTACTTTATCGGGGTTGTTGACTTAGGCTCCCTATTTGACAAGAAATTGTTGCAAGAACTTGTTGACGATTAAGATAATTTGCTCTGAACCAAGTTGATGCAAGATTCACGAACAAGTTTTTAGGAATCTACGCCTAAAAGAACCTATGAATTCATACCTAGGGTTGAACTAGAATCTACACAAAATTTAAAGAAAATATTTTATTTAATGATTCAAAATACAAGCTGAGGGCTTATTTCATAGACCATTGAGATAATATGAAAATAATGGAATAAAGATAAATAACCCTATCTATAACAAAACAAATCTATTAAGATAACTCCTAACAAAACAAAACTCTAAAATAATACTAAATAAATTTAATAGAATCAATATCCATAATCATCTGAAGGGACACTGGATGTACTATCTTCACACGTCTGTGATGATAAGCCCTTGTAATTGGGGTGTGGACCCTAGTGTTTGGATCATAATTTATTTTGTCTAATGGCGACAATAAGGAAATCCTCTAGTGAAGAACGGGGGTCTTGGACACTCCTTAATAGATTCCTGTTTGGGAAGTGGTGGTGGAGATTTGCTACCGAGAGGGATATTTGCTAAAGGAGGGTTATTTAGTGTAAGTGGATCCTTGCGAGGTGGTTGGAGTATCTCTCAAGCATCTTGCCCTTATGGAAAAGCCATGAAGCACAAACACTACGAAAATGGCCTCGTACGATTATTGGATACGTATCGGATGCTGATACACGCCCGATATGTGGGGATACATATCGGATACCCCTGAGAAATATCAAAAAATAATCCTTAATTTTTAAAATTCTAGATACGTTTTGAATACGCATGGGATACAAGGGGATACGCACATGATACGTTTTGGATACGAATAATATACTTTTTGGATAGATTTCCAATTTTATTTTTTATTTTTTCTAAAATTATTATTTTTATTTAGTTTAATATTTTGGTATTATTGTTATGAATGTACTAGCATCTTGATGTTTTTTTTCTGTACTTAATGGGAATTCTTTTTTATTTATTACTTATTTAGTTATTCTTAACGTGGGTAGTTATTAAATGTTTCAAAATAACAATAAATGATTTAACTCTTGCTTTTGGTTTAGTTTGATTTTTTGTGGAGACAGCTTTTTGCAAATGCAAGGTAAGGTTACATACTATTGATCATTTGGGGTCCCGCCTTTTTTCCTGAACCCCGCATACGTGGGAGCTTTGTGCATCGGGCTGCCATTTATTTTTTTCAGGAATAGGAATGCTCTTATTGTAGATGATGTTCGGAGGGATTCTGGCTTTTGCTATTGGGACATCGGGTTGTGAAGGGATGTGCCGGATTAAGAGTTGGATCAGTTGTTAGTGTTGCTGGAGCATTTGTATGACCATACATGTGTTGGAGTGAGGGGTGGATCTTGTTAAATGGGAGTTGGATCATATGTGCCTGTTAAGTAGTCAAGAGTATTTCCTTTCCATGAAAGAGTGTTTGGAAGGTGAAAGCTCATTTGAAATTGGCTTTCTTTGGTTGGTCTGCCCTGCACTGGAGAATCCTCATCATTGATCACCTTTATTCCGAGGGGGCTTGATTTGATGAATTTGTGTTGTACGTGCAAGAAAAAGAGAGACTGTATCGCATCTTCTTATTCACTGTGACTTTTAAGGAGCTGTGGGGTTTTGTTTTGTACTTTTTTGGGGTAGATTGTGTTTGAGAAGGAGGGTTGTGGTGTTTTGACGTGGTGGAGGGGAGGGAGAGTTTCAAGGGGTAGAAGGAGGCAGGGGTGGAGCCAAAAACCATGTTCAGGGGCCAATATTTAAAATTATAGGCAGAACTCAGAAGATTGAAGTGGTATTCAGAAACTTCATATATATTGACAGTATATAGTATATTATCAGGCAAATATTGACGATATACAATAATATATTATCAGGCAACATGCTTTCAACACAGTTTCTTTAAAGGTTTGCTCTAACTCGTTGAAGATGTTGCTTCTAATCTCTTAAAAAATCTCTCCATAATTTAAAATTTAATGAAAACAAAAATAAATCACAACCAATGTACAACACATATATGAAGTATGAAGGAATTATAATTGAATGAACAAAATCAATTATAATTTGATTGTCTATTTGTGTTTGTCAAGAGACTATAGGGAAAAATCTAAGTCAATATCAATCATGAAAAAACCAATTTGCACAATCAGGGAAAATTCAAGTCATTGTCTGAAAAAAAGAAACAAAAAACACAATTAGTCTGAAACAAAAAGAATCAGAGAGTTCATAATTAATTGAAATTGGGCAAATTAGCACAAATCACAAATCAATATGTAACACAGATATTAAAAAAAATAGGGCAAAATCATGTTAGTAGTAGCCTATTATACTTATTATTGTTATTATTAGTGGTAGCTTATTATAGTTATAATTATGTGTGTGCGGGTATATAGATGTAATGGTGTTCATTTGTGTTTAATATAAATAAGATTGTTCGCCTACCAGTTTGGTACGGCTTTCTATTATTTTACCTTTTCTAACATGGTATCAGAGCCATCATGAAACCTAGCCTCTCAGCCACCAAACCCTAGCCTACACCACTGTTATTGAAACCCTAACTCCCACCATCCCGAAACCCTAGCCACCTTCCCGTGACCCTCTCTTTGTCGCACAACCACCCAAACTACTGAATCACCATCCCGACCAATGCAACCCCACCGCCGACCACCGAAACACCACCGACGACCACTATCGCCCTTCGTCAACCCTTGTCGACCCTTCCACGACCACCGACGACCACCATCGCCCTTCGTCAACCCTCGTCGACCTGTTTACAGCCATCGACGACCAACTCTAAGCACTCGCCGACCCTATGTCCCTCTCGTCGACCCTCTGTCTTCCCTTCTATAACCATCAATGACCAACACTAAGCGCTTACCGACCCTCTGTTTGACTCCCTTAGCTGCAATCTTGGCCTTAGATCAGTGTACGGCTCCTCTAGGTGAGGGTTTACTGGTCTGATCGATCTGTTTGCCTCTCCCACTTCTTTGGTTCACCCTCTACTAATTTGATTGCACTAAAGGAGTATTCCACTGCTGTTTTGAGGGTCTTAAGGCTACCACAGTTTGTTTAAGTTTATGGAGACAGTTTAAAAGGTATGTTATGTGGTCCATTTATGATTGATTAAATTTGTGGATGGATTCTATTACGTATTGGTGTGATTAGTCGTGGTTCCTTGAGATTGCTAGCCTGTGATGTCGACTGAGAGTTCTACTAGAGTTAGTGCCTCTCAAACGAGTTCTACTAGAGTTGGTGACTCTCAAACGAGTATGGATAAACAAGGACCTGATAGACAAGGAATCACGGATGTATTTTCGTCATCCACACGATTAGTGGATTCGAAACTAACTGGACCACAAACATATGTGTTATGGAAAAATAAGATATTATTGACAATTGAAGGTATGAAAAAGGAGGATCATTTGTTTGAAGATCCTCCTGAGAAGGGAACTGACGAGTACAAAAGATGGAAGCGTGATTATGCCCGATTACTCAGTAAATTGTTGAATTCAATAGAATCTTCTATTGAAGTGTTGGTGGCCAATGCCACAACTATTTGTGAGGTGTGGACCATACTCGATGAGACATTTGCCTTGACTAATGATTTGTCTAGCTATACGATGTGATGCGGGGTATCTTCAGAGTACAGTAGGGAGAGCGCCCTTTCTCAGAATATTTCACAGAGTTCAAGGTTTTAGCAGATGAGTATGATCAGTTGGTACCATTTACCAATCGATATAAGGTCTTCAGAGAGCAGCAAATGCAGTTCTTGGTCGTTTGTTTTCTCGTTGCAGTGAACCAGCAGCTTGATTCAGTACGTTCTCAGATCTTGGTTGGGTCTGATATTCCTTATCTGAGGTCTTCAGGAGGATAAGCAGAGCAGTTAGTCGTGAAGAGCCTCGTATTACCGTTGCTACCAGGGTGATCATATAACCCTGGGTGTATCTCGTGGAGGAGGTCGAGGAGGATTTCGAGGCAAAGGTCGAGATGGGGGTCGTGGTGATGGAGGCTGAGGTAGAGGCCGAAATGGCGGACGAGGCAGAGGTAGAGGTGGACGTGACACCCGGTCTTGCTACTATTGTGGAGAGTAAAGACATTTACAGAGCTCATGTTGGAAGCTACATGGGCGCCCTTCTTCATCTGTGGCTAATGCAGTGGCAGATTATGATACTCCATCATCTTCTTCTGAAAGGAGAACTATAGATATGACTCAGGAGGAATATGACCAGTTCATCCAGATGAGGATTGGGAACACAGTCGATGCTCCCTCAGCCACAGTTGCAGGAAACCCTGCTGCATGTATGGCCGCTCCCAGATTGTGGGTAATCGACTTAGGTGCATCTGCACATATGACTCATTCCATAGGTACTTTTTTGTTTTATCAGTTGACCCTTGGACACAGTGGAGTTATTGTTGCCAATGGTGGAACTTTAGAGGTGAAAGGATATGGAGTAGCTGCTTTATCTCCATCTCTTACCCTCTATGATATTTTACATAGACTTGCTAATCCGTTTAATTTACTATCTGTGACTCGGATTACAAAAGATTTGAACTACTCCGTAACATTTTTTCTTATTCGTTGTATCTTTCAGGATCTAGTTTCGAGGAATACTATCAGTAGAGGACGGGTGGTTGGTGGCCTCTATGTGATGGATGAGATTGTGAATATTGTATGCTTGGGGAGATCGTCTCAGATTTTGGATATACATTGTCAGTTAGACCACCCTTCATTGCCCAATCTGAAGAAATTTTGTCCCAGTTTGAGTCAGGTTACACAGTTAGAGTGTGAGTTATGTCGGTTTGCGAAACACCTGCGTGTACCATATGTGCGCAGACATAATAATAAGACAATTAGTCCTTGTTCTTTAGTTCATTCAAATATCTGGGGTCCTGTCCTGTTATCTCTTAGTTTGGATTTCAGTACTTCATAACGTTTGTTGATGATTATTCCCGAATTACTTATATTTATCTTATGAAGCAACGGTCTGAATTACCTGCTGTTTTCACCACCTTTTGTAATGAAATCCAAACCCAATTTGGCAAAACTCTCCAGATCCTCCGTGGTGATAATGGGGGTGAGTACATTGGTGGAGTGTTGGGTACATATCTACGTACACATGGGATTATTCACCAGACGTCATGCCCTACACACCACAACAGAATGGTGTAGCTTGAGAGAAAGAATAGACATCTCTTGGAAACTGCACGTGCTCTAATATTCCAGATGAAAGTTCCCAAAATCTTCTGGGGTGAAGCGGTGTTGACAACATGCTATCTTATTAATAGATTGCCATCTTCTGTTCTACATGGTGCCACACCCTTGTCTGTTTTACGTCCTCAGCAGATTCCCTTTTCATTGCCACTCAAGATATTTTGGTGTGTTTGCAATGTGAGAGATACTCGGTCGCAGGTGACCAAGCTCGATGATCGTGCACTCAAGTGTGCTTTCATGGGATATCCTAAAACCCAGAAAGGATATCGTTGTTACAGTCCGGAGTTGAGACGGTTTATAATTTTCTGCGACGTGGTTTTTGTTGAATCTGATTCATTCTTTGGTTAGGCTACTACATATTCCTCCACTGTTGATAACGGTTTAGCGCGGTTTCTGATGTATCCTTCCTCCATTGAGTTACCATTGGCACCTTCTCCCGCCTCCAGTTCTCTAGTTGATATTATCGAGGAATCTTCTCCTGTTGCCCCGGCTTCACCTGTGATATCATCATCCTCAGAATCATTGTCTTCATTAGGCCCCACCACCTCTCCTCTACTTGAGTTAGTATCTTCTCAGTTGGATCTGGTCCCTGATCAAGTAAGTGATCCTCCTATTACTTTACGAAGTCTTATCGTAGTTGTCGAGATCCCCCTGTTTATACTACATCTTACTGTGGTTTGCCCGCCACTATCCAGCAGGGCGTTACTACACTTGATCAGCATACTTTGCCTTACTCTGTTGTAGATGCTTTTTCTCATCCAAGTTGGCGCAAGGTTATGTTTGAAGAGATGAATGCTCTTGAGAATAATCATACATGGGACCTGGTGAGTCTTCTTCCTAGTAAGACAGCTATTGATTGTAAGTGGGTATATACTGTCAAACTTCATTCTGATGGCACTCTTGAGAGGTTAAAAGCCCGTTTAGTGGCCAAGGGCTATACTCAGTTATATGACCTTGACTATTTGCATCCCATTAGTGGCCTTTGTTTCAACTTGATGTGAAAAATGTCTTTCTTTATGGTGATTTGGAGGAAGAGATTTATATGGAGCAACCGTCTGGTTTTGTTGCTCAGAGGGGTCCCTTAATCAGGTCTGTCGTTTGAGGCGCTCATTGTATGGTCTGAAACAATCTCTCGGAGCCTGGTTTGGCCGTTTTAGTTTAGTTGTATAAGAGTTTGGCCTTCAACAGTCTGCAAAGGATCACACGGTATTCTTTCGCCATACCTCCGCTGGCTGCGTATTACTTGTTGTGTGTGTGGATGGCATTGTTATTATTGGTAGTAATAGTGGAGGGATTATTGCACTTAAATCATTCTTGGGAACCAAGTTTCAGATGAAAGATCTTGGTGAACTACAATATTTTCTTAGCATTGAAGTAACTAGGAATACGGAAGGGGTATTCATTTCTCAGAGAAGGTATGCTCTTGACATTTTGGAGCGAGCAGGGTATATGAATGCTAAAGGAGTGGACTCCCCTATGGATTCTACTACTAAGCTTAAGCTGAAAGAAAGAGCGATTCTTCCTAACCCTGAGCAATATCGACAGACAGTGGGCCAGCTTAATTAGCTCACTACAATGACTCGTCCAGACATTGCTTATCCAATGAGTGTAATAAGCCAGTTTTTATTTGATCCCCGTGTTCCTCATTGGCAAGCGGTGTTACGTATTCTTTGGTACCTACACAAAAATCCGGATAAGGGTATCCAGTTTTTCTATTATGGACATATGAGAATGGAAGGATACTTTGATGTTGATTGGGCTGGATGCACATTTGACAAGAGATTCACATCTGGTTACTCTGTTTTTGTTGGTGGCAACTTGGTTTCCTGGAAGAGTAAGAAGCAAAATGTTGTTTCCCGGTCTAGTGCTAAGGCAGAGTACCGAGTTGTGGCATTAGCAACTGTAGAGATTATGTGGCTTCAGCAGTTTTTGACAGAATTACACTTCCTTCTTAGTGGTTTTGCCAAGCTCTGGGTTGAAAAAATCTCTACTATTCATATTGCTACAGATTCAGTATTTCATGAGAGGACAAAACATATTGAAGTTGACTGTCATTTTGTTCGTGACGAATATCAAAAATGAGTTATTACATTTGGGTTTGTTCCTACAAGTGAACACGTGGCAGATATTTTTACCAAAGCATTACCGGGTCCACGTGTCTCGTATTTGTGTAACAAGCTGAACTTAGTTGATATATATGCACCAGCTTGAGGGGGGGTGTTAGTAGTAGCCTATTATTCTTATTAGTAGTAGCTTATTATAGTTATAATTATTTGTGTGTGGGTATATGGATGTAATGGTGTTTTTTTGTGTTTAATATAAATGTTCGCCTACCAGTTTGATACGGCTTCTTATTATTTTACCTTTTCTAACAAATCGCATATTCAATTCAATTAAAATCCCTTAGTGCAAAATCACATATTCTATCAAATTGAAATCACGTAGGGAAATCAGATTTATATAGCAACTAAAATGCAAAAGGGCAATCAGATTTGTATAGAAAAACATTTGGAAGAAATCTCAAGTGAAGAGTTACTAGCTAGCACCTGCACCGTAGAGCTATGAAGAGTTGAAAAGGGCGAGAGGGCCAAAGCAAGAGAGAGCAAACGAGGGAGAGCAAACAACGACGAAGAGAGAGCAAATGATGTGCGAGCAAGCGAGCAAATGACAATGAGTAAGCGAGCAAATGGCAAACGACAAACGAGTGAGTGGCAAATCTTGTTTGGTGACGATGAGGAGGATGAGCGATGGAGGGAGAGATGACTTGACAATTCTAATTCAAATCGGCTAATCTGGTATATTTTCTACATCTATAGGAGTGCATCTGTGTTTCTACTTTACGAATATGATAATTTTTGGACATTTTTAATATATCTGGCGGCAGCAAGCTGTGCGAGGAAGGGAGATATGCTCTACTCTTTGTCGTGTTTAGAATTAAATTAGGGAAAACGGAGAGCTGGGACAACAGACTTGGTTGCACTTGCCAAATTATGATAGAAGCTTTTTTATTTTATATGATGGGAATTAATTATAATTTAGGGGGAAAATAAATAATTTGGAGGGGGCATATTTGAGAATTGAAAGTTTTTAAGGTAATGATAAATTTTTTAAGAATTTGAGAGGGGTATTGCCCTCTGAGCCCAACCTCTCTCTGCCCCTGGGAGGAAGGCATGGCGTTTGGCTCCCTTGTGTTTGATGTGGTTGATATGGGTGGAGCTGAATAGTAAACTTTTGACGGTTTGAATCTCCATTGTATAAATTGAAGGGTGGTCTAGAAGGACAATCTATTTTCATACAGTTGATTTTAGAGTCATCCTTGGATTGACTCTTTTTTGTCGAGATTTTGTACTTGCATTCTTTTTGTGGAGCTCTTATATACGGGTGGCATCCCCTTAATACCTCTTTTATGAAATCAGTCTTACACAAAAACAAAATAGGAAATCCGCTCGTGTATTTTTTTTGGTTTTTTCTTTATTTATTTTATTTATTTATTTATTGTTTATTTTGGGTACAGAAACCAATTCATTGAATAGCATGTTGAGGTTTACTTTGATGATAAAATGGTTGGGTAACCGGGGGTTATGTAAAATTTTAAGACTTTCTTTTGGTCTTTATAATTACAAACTGCACTCCCCTCTACATAGTTTCAAACCAAATCCCTGAATCATCGATTTGTTGTTAGTGAGGATGATGGCATATTGTGATGATAGTTACAAACCAGATCACTTTGGTTTGTTGTGCCAATGGTTCTCTCTGTAGATGTCAATATAAGTACAAGCATCAAGTAGTTTTATTCTGCCGCATTGTTCTCTCAAATTCATCTTACAGCTGATCCACCCCTTGAAAAGAGTTTCACAGCTGTTATCAGATCACTAACCAGCACATCCATTCCCCACGAAGACTGGCCTATATCTTCATCAACCACCTCAGTAACTACAGTTCTATCATCGCTATACATCCAATCTCATAATTAGTCCCGAGATCTGAAATATATATTGCCACTTGTTTCCTAATGCATGAACGCGTTTGTCTTCTTAATCTAAATTATACACCCAATCTCATAATTTGATCTGCTAGAGTTGTTTAACCCCTAAATTTCTCCACACCCATTGCATGCATGGTATACCATTATACTTGGTTTTTCTAATTTCTCTGTTTTTTATAGGTTTGTTGTATAGAGATTTTCTTTAAAAAGCCCTACACAGGTTTTCTTTCATCAACTTTTTTGGTTACCATTGTCTTTTAACATTGCATGTGCCTTTCTAATTAGTGATGTATTTTGATCTGTTTCCTAGGTGTTGTCCATTTACCTTTTCAACTTAATCGGAGACTCTTTGGAATGATTAACTTTAATGTTTTACCCGTTGTGGGTTCTTAAAATAGACTAGCATAGTTCTTCAAATAGTATTTGTTGAGGATATAAATAGCAAAGTTATCCCTCTCTCAAATAGCTTGAGCTTTTGGACGAGTTGATGATTAACAATCTAATATAATTCTTTTACGTGATAAAAAATAATAGGAAGGAGTACAGAAATAGATTGTTTCTCTGTAGGGGACTATGTGCAGTGCTTGTGTGATATTCTTTTGAAACACCGGAGTTAAGTATAGCTAGATGCCTAGAATCTCCCCCTTTTTTGGGAGGAAATATGATAATTTATTGACGTTCACATTTCAGCTTGATTCCAGCTTACCTGTCATTATCTTCTTTCTTCTGACTATCATCAGTAGAATTAATTTCCGTTCTAAATTGCTAAGGGACCATATTACTGAGTAGTCTTTAAGTGTTCATTATCTGAAATCTTTAATACAGAAAATTCCTTAAACTTCTCCAATGGAATTATTTACTAGAACTGAAGATAGAGAATTATTTACTCCATTTTTGTGAAAGCTGAGTTTGCTTTGAAGGCTTTAAATACTTATCAAGAGATTTTACTCTGTAAGTGCCTGGTTATGGTCATTGTTTGAGTGTTCTGTCGCAGGCTAAGCCTGAGCGGAGTCTCTCTGGTTCAAAGCGTAAAGCCATGACACCACCAGCCGCAGGCGCTAGCGAGTTTCCTTCAGTTGGTTTAAAGAAAAAACCTAAAGAAGAGTGGAGCTGTGCAATATGTCAACTTAGTGCCACAAGTGAGCGAGCTCTAAATGATCACCTTCAAGGAAAGAAACACAAAGCAAGGGAAGCAGCATTAAGAGCACAGAAGACGGGGAAGAACTATGCAATTGGACTTCTCCCAAAGAAAACTGGCAAGCCCATTAAGCTTGCAGAGAACACTGATAATCAGAACTTGTCGGAGGAAAAACTGGTGCGGGAATCACTGCACGTGTTCAAACGTGAGGAGGTACTGTTACGGAAAAAATCAAGCACAGTGGATGTGAAGCAGATCAATGACTTAAGACTGAAGGTGAATCAAGATACTGATGAATCAGGGAACAAAACTGGGGGCTCGTTGCAGAATATTCAGAAAAAAGGAGATCATAAGAAGAAGAGGTTTAAGTTCTGGTGCGAAATGTGCCAGATTGGAGCCTTCTCTGAGAAGGTCTTGAATAGTCATAAGAAAGGAAAGAAGCATGCGGCACGGCTCCAGGAACTTAATCCAAATTCTGGATCTGTCCTAACTGCTCAAGTGGATGAGGCTACTCGGAAGGAAAATGACCTGGACGTGGTTGCCAAATGTGGAAAAGAAGAAACACCAGACAATATTGACAGAGCTGCAGATGAAGCAGCAGTAGAAAATCATTCAGAAGTGGCAGTTGACGGCCGTCTGTCCGTCTTCCAGGATGAATTTTCTATGCATAGATGCTGAATGATGGATGGAGATGCTTAAGAGGGCCTAGGAAGTGCAGAGAAGACTTTCATCAAGTTACATTACATCCCAAATTTAGGTTTTGGGTCCTTTAATCTTCCTTTCTGCATAATTAACTCTATCTGTGGCATGCTGATTTGGATTATGGATTTATTCGGAACTTTTTTATGTTTTACAAAAGGCCAAATCGGTGAATTTCCGGAACTTTTTAAGTCAAATTGGGTGGTTGTTAAATTGACTTATAGCTGCTTAAGCCATTGAAGTGGGGAAAGCTTTTGCTGCGTTCGATCGGATTGTGCAGACTTTGACAGTTCGTAGTGCATGTGGGCAACTTGGTTTTTCACCAAACTCGTCTTGCACTCTGTTTGGGCAGGATTTGTTACCAAATTGAATTGCTTCCATCCAGGTTTGTGCCTTTTTACTTTCTTGCTGCTTGAGAAAATAGAAAAACTTATCTGAAGGCCTACTGATATTGTCAAATTATGCACCTTTTATTTATTTATGAGTAAATTACAGTCACCCCCTGAGATTTCTGACAAAAATAAAAACTCTTCATGTGGTTTTAAAAATTGCAGTAATACTCTCTCAGATTTAATTTTAACATCAAAGAGACCATAACTGTTAAAATTTTCGTTTAATTTAACGAAAAACCATCATTTCATCCCAAAATCGCCTTCAAAATCACTGCCTACCCCAAAATTGCCCTC
>JAOTRH010289528.1:0-38664 GCA_034768845.1 Heliamphora exappendiculata | reverse complement strand
TAATATTAATTACTGAATTTAATCTTTAATTTATAAAAATACTATAAGAATATCTTATTTGCCTCATTATATATAAATATATAACAATATAAATCTTGTAATGAAAATTATCTTCTTTTTATAATGTATTTAATTTAGTTTCTCAATTTAATTATTTTATTATTATTTTAATTTTTCATGTAAGATATAAACTTTTTCTTTTAGGAAATTTTTTCATGTATATAAAATGTTTATATAAAATTTAAAACTTAAAACTTAAATTTAAAGAATTAATTCTAACTAAGCAAGTTAAGCAACTACATTAAGAAAAATTATGAAAATAGAAGTTTAGTTAAGTTTCATTTTAAATGTATTGTTATTCAAATTGGAAAATTTTTAAATCATAAATAAATTTAATAATTGGAAATTCTAAAATACGTAATTACAATTTTAAAGGATTAATATCCTACACTTACAAGTGGATTTGGTTTCTTGCTAGGCACCAAGGTTTTGTCATTAGAGGTTTAAAAATTGGGATCATGAATGAATGAGTAGTTTTGTTATGCTTAAAAATAAGATGAGAGTGTTTAGTATTACTTTGAACTATGATGCATAAATTATGGTTTTAAAAAATGGTTTATTATCCATGTTTCGAACCATATGAACTTGTGATATTCTGATTTTTTTATATTCAAATATCATGATGTTTTCAAATATGCTATTTGTATGTTTTGAAAAGCAATAGCGCATGAAAGAAAATCTTGACAATGTTATAAATGATATGATATGCTCTTCCAAAGTGTCATGTTATATGGGTTTTCAGCCCTTTATATCCCGTTAGGGGAGGTTACCCAATTATGAGCTTTATGTTTGTCTTTAAAGGAGAGATTTCATGTTCAGCGGGGGTTATTAGCCTTAAATACATTTCGAACTAAGTTTCGAGTTATAGTATACACCACTCGTGTTTGGTGGAGAGTGGCTCTCATTCCATCACGTTGCTATCCGTGCATTGAGAATTTAGGTTATGGTACCATAAGAATTTTCGATCGTGAGGTTGACGACTATTTAAGCACTGTTGGGTATGGGGTTATGAATGAGACATGTGTATTTTGAATTGTGACTGTTATGCTGAAAATTTTACTTTTAAGTAAGAGAAAATGAATTCAATGATTTGTGATTGTTGAGTCTAAGTGATACTTTTGCAAAAAATGAGAAAATTTTATATAACTTGTGAGATTTTGGGACAAGCAAATGCAGTATTTTTACGTCTCTTGTGAAAAGCATGATATTTTTAGTATTCTTAAATGGTGTGATTGTTTTTCATCTTGTTCATTACAATATTAAGTGCACACTCATGTAACCTTAATGGTTGTAGATAGCGGGAATGGCTAGAGGTTGGTCTGCCATAGTCGTCATTTTATAGGCCCGAGCTCGAAATCAAATGCTATCTTGTTTTACTCTCTTAGTATAATGTCAAGAATTATGAGGCTTTTGTTTAATGTATGCTAAAAGGGGGTAAAATTTCTCGAGTTGGATGTATGAATAATATAGATGACTGTGCTGACTATTATGGTTGTTTACTGAAAATTATATTTTTAGTATTTTATTTTATTTTATTAAAATTAATTTCAAATTTTATGAGAATATTTATTAGTAATATATGCAATATCATTTCTTTAATATTATGCATGGATGTCCTTTATTCTGTATAGTATGTAATCTGGTGTGTAAAATACGACTTACACAGAGAAGACCAGATTTTAGGTTTTTGCAGAATATAAGTATTTGTTCACAATTTAGATAGAAATAGATATACCATCGGTACGAGTGTAGTATAGAGTTTTAGTAAACTTGTCTTGGTTATGGAAAATAAATAATAGCATCGTCTATTGAACGGGACACATTGGGGTAATTAATTTTATATTGACTATATTAATTAATTTACACCCCAATGTTATTATGAGAGTGCTTATACTTTTAATCCTAAAATAATTATTAATTTGCGTATATTTAATATTTGTTATTTTAATTCATTAGATGGTGTAATCTTATATGGGTTTATATTTCCGGTGAGTTGGATAGCAGTATTATATATATTATGAATATTAATTATTGACGAAATTCACGTTTTGAATGATCTGGATTGACGATACCCCCTTAAGGAAGCTTATAAATTTTGACCGGTCCAAACCCTACAGGTGGATTTGATTATCCGACAGTCAAATAAGTTAAGCGGAAAGGCTTAAGAAATTTAAAGATACCGATTAAATTAAATTGTTAATAATTAAATTTAATTAGCGGGTATCAAAAATCTTAACGTAGAGAGATGAATTAAACATTTAATAATAGGAGCTCAATGTAAAAAAATCTTGAGATTATGACTTACAGTGCAATTACAGTTTTTTAGTGGTGTAAACTGTAATTTAGTATTTTATAAAAATTACAGAAATCGATGCAAGATTTTTATAATTACAGATACCGCTGAGAGGTTTGCTTAATTACAAAAATCACTTGATATGTATCTGGGTCAGACTAGAAGTTTTCGTCATAATTACTCCACAGGTTCTTGCTGTAACCCTATAAATATGCAGGTAAGCTGAACCAAATTTATAACTTGTCTTTAAAACTAAAACTGACCAGGTTCTATCGGTACGAGTTCTCAAAGGTTTGTAATCCACACTATGTTCGGAAATTGCATAAGAGAATACATTAGAAAATCTGACGAAAACTTCAACTCGGAATCAAAAATTGTAGTTAGCGAATTGACCACAAAAGTATTATTCTAAATTAACTGTGATAGTACAAGTTTTTATTTTGATCGTTCGACATTAAAAGTTTTTTCTGGAGCTCGTTTTGGCGATTGCTCATCTAGCTATTTTTTATCCAAAAATCATTTACAAAAACAATGATCTTGATAGTTTTGCCCCCAACAATTGGTATCAGAACTATTTTATTTTTTATTTATAGTTTATCGAGAGGCCGTGTAGATTTAGAACTGTACTAACTTTGTTTTATAGCATTCTAATTCAAATTTTATGATCATCATATTTTTTATATTTAATTGAATGGTTTGAATGATGATTTAATTATTTTTTAATCACGAGAATTGATCGTGATAGTTTAAATTTTTTCTAGATCGAATATGAGCCTACGGGATATAGGTTTTCAATGTAATAGCTATTATTTATTTTTAAATATTAGTTTAAAATATTTAAGAACATGTTGGATATCCAAGAATATGAAGAACAGGCGGCGGTACCGGCGGTGGCTTCGAATTTTTACGAGTCACAAATCGCTGTAATTCTTTAACGATTTCAAAATAATTTTTTTAGTAAGTTTCTGCAGGATTTATGCCATAAAAATAGTAACAAAAATAAGTCAAGAACAACTGAAAAATTTGACAAAAATAGCCCACCACCATCGGCTTTGCCAACGGCGGTTCGGGGCCGATTTTATTGATTTTTTGGGACGTTTTTGGGAATACTTTTTGAAAAACAAATTTAGACATAAAATAATAATAAACATACCTTAAAATACTATTTAAAAATCATTAAAAAATTAGGCCAAAATAGGGGCAAAAAGAAAGAAAAGCAGAGGCTGGCGATGGCGCAATAACAGGCTATTCGGGGCTATTTTTAGGCTTTTTCGGGACTATTTTTGAGACGTTCATCAAAACAACATGTTTGTTGGATGCTAGTGCTATTTTTGTAGAAAAAAATGAGAGTAAAAACACTACTGAAAAAAGCCCAAACGAGCGACTGAAGTGGGCAGCGGCGCAGGCAGCGACGACAACTGTTTTCGGGCCTCATCGAAAGTTGTTTCTCAGGCAATTTTTGTTCTGGTTTTTTGAAAAAAAATACTAATTTTTTAGAGCTATTTTTTAAAAAAAATAGCGTAAAAAATAGAGCATGAAGGAGGCGGAAAAAGCCACCTAAAGTGGCTGGAGCGGCAACGCCGATAGTGGGGCTAGTGGCCGGCAGTGGTTTTGCTATTCGGGCTACCTTGGATCGAGTTATTCTAATATGTTTTGATATTGATGTGATATATTCATATATAACAATGTATCGGAGTATTCTAATACAATCAAGTTATAGGAAACTGATTTAGAATGAGATTCTTACGGCTTATCTTCAACAGAAGACTGAAACTCATCAGAGTTTTATATTGATCATAAAATCGAAATATATATATATCTTGCATTTATATTTATATAAATTGTGTGGATGATGTATATCTGTTTTATTTTTTTTGTTAATTTAATAAATTTAAAAAATTCAATTTTAATTCAATATTTTGTAAAGGAAAATAAAATTGAGTTTTTTAATTAAATAAATTTTTTTTAGATATTTTATTTTTATTTTATAAAATATCACGTTTAAGATGATTTTTTTATAAAATCGGATATCTTGAAAAAACTTAAAAATTAATTTTGATTTTTGAATTAATTAAAAAAATTTAATCTATGTAAATTATTATTTTTGAAAAAATGTGAAACGAAAAATAAAATAATTAAATACCTTTAATCACTACTTTAGCTAAAAAGCTAAATAAAAACTGTGTATTTATTAAATTTTATTTGTTACACATTAAAACACGAAAAATGATTTGGAAAATCGAAATTTTTAGAATCGTATACACGGAAAGATGCTTGACTCATTTAGATTGTGTGATTTTTGAAATTAATAAATTTATTTTAATTAAACGAATTTTTATAACCCTCAAAAAATATTTTAAAAATCTAAGTGTGAGAGAAAATTTATTCACAAATAAATCTCGCGGTTTCCATCACCAGTTTGTAGGCTATGTAATTAAATCTTACGTGTTAACAGTAAGCCCTTTCTTCCCATCGAATAGATTGATTACGGTATCGCCAGTACAAATCTCTTTCAGGAATAATTCTAGATAATTGTTAGTATGGATCAATTTTCCATCTAAAAAGTTCATTGCGAAACGATTGATTTAGAATTATGTGATGGTTAACATTTAGTTGTATATAATAGTATTCTTTCCATCTGAATCACTGTTATTGTATACTGGACAAAGGTTATGTCAGTTATTTAATTTTACTTGGCATGATTAGTTGCCTAGAAAGTAAAATTAATAGGGATTGGCCTGTCTGGACAAATGATGGATAGTAGACGTTCTCCCATCGAGGCTGCTGACGAATTTCTTTTAAAATGGTAGAGGAAATCAAATTAAAATAAATTGAAAATATTAATCATCATAATTAACGGTATTTATTAATTATGTGATTCTCATTAATAAAATAACTTTTAATCCACTCGCTTCAATACTCAAAGAAAACAAACTTATGGGGCCGAACTATATTTACTGGAAAAGAAATTTGGACATTACATTAACTGCTGAGGATTATAAGTTTGTATTAGCTGAGATATGTCCACCAATATTTGATGTGGGGGCAACCGAACAAGAAATTCAAGCCCATCAGAAGTGGCAGAAAGCTTATCAGATGGCTCGCTGTTACATTTTAGCTTCAATGTAAAATATTTTGTAGCATTAGTATCAATCTATGCCCAATGCCTATGACATGATTATGAACTTCAAAAAAATATTTAGGGATCAAAATTGTGCTGTTAGGTAGGTGGCCATGAAATCTCTAATGAATGCAAACATAACCGAAGGCACCCCAGTTAGGGATCATGTTCTGAAGATGATCAGTCTTCTGAATGAATTTGAGATATTAGGAGCTGAAATTGACGAAAAAACTCAGATCGATATCATACTTAAGTCACTGCCTAAAAGTTTTAAGAAATTTTACCTGAACTATACCATGAATAAGTTCACCTTTTCATTAGCAGAACATCTTAAAGAACTTAAAGCAGCCAAGGGTGTTCTTAGAAATCCAGGTTATGTGTATGTGGTTGAGAAAAGTTCTTCCTCTTAAGTCGAAAGGTAAGAACAAGAAAAAGATTCAAACACAGTGAGGCGCAGGTCTAAAAGCAGTTAAGGGATCAAAAGCTGGTGTGTAGAAGCCAAGAGACAAGTGCTATCACTGTAACCAATTTGGGCATTGGAAAAAGTAATATCCAATTTTTCTCAGTAAGCAAACAAATCAGGCAATTTCTGTTTACTAGTGATTGAAACATGTTTAGTATTGTTATTTACCGGAACCTGATGTATAGATACATGAGCTACTAATCATATTTGTAATTCTTTATAAGAGTTCTAAAAAATCAGGTAACTTAGTGATATAAAAATATACTTGCATACGGGCAATAATATAAAGGTGGCAGCAGTTGCAGTAGGAGATGTCACTCTCAATTTTAGTAGAGATAGGATATTACTTCTAAAAGATTGTCTTTATGTACTTTTGATTAGAAAAAAATTTAATTTCAATTTCTAGTTTAATAAAGGACAAATATTCTGTTCATTTTGCTGACTCTGTAGTTGTGAAGAAAAATAAATATTTTATTTGTTCTAGTGTATTGATGAATGATTTGTATATTATATCTCCTATCTCTCCTACACTGCAACTAAATAAATTGAATAACAAATCTAATTTACTATATAAGAGAAACTTTCTTTCTTTAATGGATTAAACGTTTCTTTGGCACTTATGCTTTGATCATATTAATCTAAAAAAATAAATACATTGGTAAAAGATGGACCTTTAAGTTCATTAGAAATGGATGCATTTTCAGTCTACGAATCCTGCTTAGAAGGTTAGATAACCAAGAGACCATTTTCGGCCAAATGCTATAGAGCTAAAAAACGGTTGAAACTGATTTATTGTGATGTCTGTGGTTCTATGGAAATCTGAATTAGAGGTGGCTTTGAGTACTTCGTTAGTTTCATTGATAACTACTCAAGGTATGAATATATTTACCTGATGCACTGTAAGTCTAAATGCTTTGAGAAATTCAAAGAATTCAAGGCGGAGACCGAGAAGCATTTAGGTAAAAGTATCAAATCACTATGATCCCACCGTGGTGGGGAATACCTCTATGGAGAGTTTAGTGATTACCTGTCATCAGAAGAGATTATATCTTAGTTGATTGTACCAGGCACTCCACAGCATAATTGTGTAGCAGAAAAAAAGAATAGAACTCTTATGAAGATGGTAAGGTTCATGATAAGTTATTTAGGTTTACCCAATTCGTTTTGGGGACTCGTATTAGAGACAGTGGCTTACATTCTGAACTTGGTACCTTCTAAGTTAGTACTTTTTACTTTCACAGAATTGTGGACTGAGCGTAAGCCTAATCTGAGACATATTCGGATTTGGGAGTATCCAGCACATGTGCTGAAAGAAAATATAAGAAAGTTAGAATTGAGGACAAAAGTCTATTTCTTTGTGGGGTATTCTAAGAAAATGAAGGGTGATCTATTTTATAATCCTAAGGATCGAAAGGTCATTGTTATCACCAATGTCCGATTCTTAAAAGAGGATTATATTAGGAATCACAGGCCCAAAAGCAATATTATTTTGAAAGAATTGAGAGAAAATACTAATATAACAAAAGAGAAATCACAAGTCACTGATATTCTATTGCCTCGTCATAGTGGGAGAATTATTGAGATAAGTGTAAATCAATAATAGAGTGCTGATGCACAGATTCAGATTCTATACAACGTGTTACTACTAATACACAGACACAAGTAGTATTTTGTCGTAGTAGATGGGTTGTTTATCAACCTGATCGGTATATGTTCTTGAGATAGTGTTTTGACAAGATCCCGATAGAATTGGATACCGAGCCCTGTAACTACAATAAAGCACTTCAAGACAAAGATACCGATCTTTGGCAAAAGATTATGAATTCTGAGATAGAATCTATGTATTTTAATTAGGTCTAGAAACTTGTAAAATTACCCGAATAGATAAAACCCATTAGATACAAGTAGATCTACGAGAGGAAGAGAGGAGCAGATGGGAAGGTTGAAACCTTCAAAATTAAGCTTGTTGCTAAAGGGTTCACTTAGAAATAAAGAATCAATTATGAGAAAACATTTTCGCCGGTAGCCATATTTAAGTTTATCTAGATTTTTTTATCCATTGCTGCTCATTTCGATTACGAAATATGACAAATGAATGTCAAGACAGCTTTCCTTAACGAAAGTCTTGACAAGTGTATTTATATGATACAAGCAGACAGATTCATTGCAAAGGGTTAGAAACACATGTTGTGTAAGCTTAAAAGATCCATTTATGGACTTAAATAGGTATCGAGGTCTTAGAATACTCAGTTTGATCAAGCCATTAAATTTTATGATTTTGATAAGAGTTCGGATGAGTCCTGATGTACAAGAAACGTGACAGAAGCATGGTAATTTTGCTAGTACTTTATGTAAATGATATCTTACTCATCAGAAATGATGTGGGGGCATTATCTACGATTAAAGTATGGTTATCTGAGCAGTTCGATATGAAGAACTTGAGAGAAGCCAGTCACTTTCTTTAGATCAAGATTGTGTGAGATTGAAAACAAAGGATATTGGATTTATCACAAGAAAAGTATATTGATAATATCCTTAGTCATTTTAGCATACAAGATTCTAAGAAAGGGTTTCTTCCTTTTAAGCATAGAATCATTCTATCCAAGGATCAGTGTCCTAAGACACTTGATGAGATAGAAAAGATAAAAGCGGTTCCTTATACTTCGGTAATAGGAAGCCTCATATATGCTATATTTTGCGCTAGAACCAACATCTGCTTTGCTGTTGGCATAGTTAGCAAATATCAGTCTAACCTAGGACAAGAGTATTGGACTGTGGTAAAAAAATATAATTAAGTACCTGAAAATGACTAAGGATTATATGCTGATTTACTAGACATACAGTCTAGTACCTTTGGAGTACACAGACTCAGATTTCCAGTTTGACAAGGATTCCTGTAAGTCTACTTCAGGATATGTGTTTACCTTAGGAGGTGGAGCTATAAGTTGGAGGAGTATCAAGCAGTTCTGCATTGCTGATTTAACCATAGAGGTCGAGTATGTGGCAGCTTCTGAAGCAGTCAAGGATGCTGTTTAGCTCAGAAACTTTCTATTGGATCTAGAGGTGGTCCCTTCAGTTCAGTCGACTATCGCACTTTATTGTGATAATAGTAGAGCGGTTGCATACTCAAAGGAGCCAAGAGTCCACAAGAAAGAAAAGCACATTGAGTGTAAGTATCACCTGATGCAAGAAATTATACAGAGAGATGATGTTGTTATGACTAAGATTATATCATAAGATAACCTTGCAGATCTTTTTACAAAGAGTTTACCGACTAAGATTTTTGATAATCATGTAGAGGGTATGGAAATCAGATGTATAATAGTATAATTTTGAGTATAAGTGAGATATTGTTATGGTTGATATATTGAAAATTATGTTTTTAATATTTAATTTTATTTTTAATAAAATTAATTTTTTATTTTATGAAAATCTTAATGAGTAATGTATGTATTTTATTTTTTTAATGTTATGTATGGATATTCAATATTCGGTATAGTATTTAATCTGATGTATAGAGTACGACTTATATACAAAAATCATATTTTAAGTTCTTGTAGAGTATAAGTTATTTATTCACAGTTTAGATCAAAATGAATATACCATCAGTACGACTATAGCACAGAGTTTTAGTAGGTCTATTTTGATTACGAAAAATAGATAATAGTATCGTCTATTGTTCTGACTCTCTGTGCTAGTACACTTTGTGTGTATTGAATGGAATATTTGGGGTAATTAATTTTATTCTGATTATATAAATTAATTTACACCCCAAGGTTATTATGAATAGTACTTATGCTCTTAATCCTGAAATAATTATTGATTTGCGTATATTTAATATTTATTATTTTGATTCATTATAGAGTGCGATATTATATGAGTTTATATTTTCGGTGAGTTGGATAGCGGCATTATTTATATGGTGAATATTAATTATTAACGGAATTCAGGTCCTGAAATATCGAGATTGATGATACCCCTTTAAAAAAACTTATAAATTTTAATCGGGCCAAACCTTGTTGGTGAATTTGATTATCCAACGGTCAAATAAGTTAAGCAGAAGAGCTTAAGGAATTTTAAAATGTCAATTAAATTAAATTGTCAGTAATTAAATTTAATTAGCAGGTATCGAGAATCTTAACGTGTAAAGAAATGCTAAGCATTTAATAACAGAAGTTCAATGCAAAAAGATCTTAAGATTATGGCATAGAGTGCAATTATAGTTATTTAGTGGTGTGAACTATAATTCAGTGTATAATGAAAATTGTAAAAACCATGCAAGGTTTTCATAATTACAGATACTGCTATGAGATTTACTAAATTATGGAAAACATTGATGGGTGTCTGTGTTTAATTGGAAGTTTTACTCATAATTACTCAACAGGTCCCTGTTGTACTCCTATAAATATGCGGATAGGCTAAACTATATTCATAACTTGTCTTCAAGACTAAAGCTGTATAGGTTCTTCCAGTACGAGTTCTCGATTGATCGTAACCCACACTACGTTCGAGAATCGCATAAAGGAATACAGTAGATGGTCTGACGGGAGTTTCAACTCGGAATCAAAATCGTAGTTAAAGATTTGATCGAAAAAATGTATTCTTCTAAATTAATTGTGATTGCACGAGTTTTAATTTTGATCATTCTTCAACAAAATATTTATCTGGAGCCAGTTTGGGAGTTTGCCTATTCGGTTAATTTTTACCGAAAATCATTTGCTAAAACAATGATCTTGATAGTTTTGCCTCTAACAACAGGGGCTGAGAATAATGCAAAATGTGTGCAAAAATACAACTGAAAAAATCAAATTAAGAACCAATGATATTTTCGAGTTTAGCCATCTTATTTGTTTTAAAAACGATCCCCATTGGATTCGTCAGAAAATACTGTGACGCTAAAATTTTGAATTTTGTTCAAAAATAGAGAATTCAAGAGTTATTTTAAAAAATTTTAACACCTTGAAAATAAAAAAAATTTGAAAACTCTTTTTGTAAAAAATGGAGTCGTCACTTGATTTTTAAGAAAAATCTAGAAAAACAAAAATGAATCACTGATCTTTAAAATATTTAATCAGAGAAAATAAGGGTTCATGAATTAAGGTACGAATCAAAAAAGGTGTTAGGCACCCCGTTTACCCAACGTGTGGTTGGCCTCTAATAATTATCATTAGTTCTTTAATTAGATTTTTCAAATACATACAAATATAAAAAGTGAAGGTAAAGATAGAACAATCGAAATAAAATAAGAAAATACATACACTAGCATATAAACACACCAAAATAGAAACCAATTATAAGAAAAGGGACCCTAAATCCTAAACATGCAAAATCTAGCTAAGAATACATGATGAAAGCTGCATACGATAAGCAAAGAATAAAACTATTAAAAGAAATAATAAACCTTAATCTTATCAAATAACACTAAAAGATTTATGATGAACATAGCATACGATAAGTGAAGAAAATGATCAAGAAAAAGCTCTAAGTCTTAAATATGCTAATAGTATATTACAGGATACATACTGGACTTCACATACTGTTAATAAATACTAAAAGAGCCAAAATTAAGCTACTGGAATAGCACACAGGTTGTGGCCGTAACATATAAATGTTGCAGTCATAAGAAAAAAAAAAGGGTCAAAGTGCACGGGCGCTACATTGATTGTTGTAACCGTGAGGATGTTAGTGCCAAAATTCCATGACCACAACATTGATTGTTGCGACCGCAAGGTTTGTAGACACTTTTTTGCTAAATTTAAAGAAACAAAATACTAGGTGTGGGTGTGAGCTGTGAACAGAATGCAATTGAGATTGTTTTTGATCAAATTACTATGAAAGTTAACCAAAATCCTTAAAATTAAGTATGCTCTTAACTCAATCATTCTACATTAGTAATCAAATACTATAATCTATCATGCAAATGGAAGAATCAAAACAATTAACCCTATCATCACATGTTAAAAGAATAAAGGGGGCGAGTTTGAAAGTAAAATACTAAAATTAACTTGATTGCTCCACGGGGATGAGAAATGTGGAGGGAAAAGAGTCGGGGTCTAACAAAATACTTGAAACGCAACAATCCTAATGAGTTCTCAAGTCGTGAAATGTAAAATTGTCAGTCTAATCCTCAAGAAGCACTCCAATTCCAGTATTCGAGTCAAGATCGAGTAGTAGTATGGATCAGGGTGTGAGTTGGGAGTACGACAGAGTATCAGTGTACTGGAATTATCCTCGATAAAGAAGTAGTCTATCGACGTCAGCAAAAGTCCTCCTAAAATTGTACCAAATGTACGTATATATAGAAAATGCCAACCAATGAGGTGCCGCCACGTTCAAAGCTCAGACTGAGTTCAAAAAGGTTGTGGTCGCCACCTTCAAAGGTTGCAACCGTGAGGTTAGAGGTTGCGACCGTAACAAATTTTAGAGTTTTCAAGATATTCATGTTGCGGTCGTGATAATCAACATTACGGTCGCAAGGTTCAAATGTTGCGGATGTAATTACTTGGGGCAGTGAACAACCATATCGCAAGATTTGAAGGTTACGGCCTCAAGATTTGAAAGCTATGATCTTGCGGTTTAATTTCACAGAGCATTGTATTTGGATTACTTTCTGGTGATCGTTTAAAGATATCGTCTCACTTGGTTTTCATCATTGGACACACCTGGATAAGTCTAAGATTTGGCAGGGTTAAATTGAGGTGTTTATACTAATAAATCATCCGTTTTGAATAATTTTGAAAAACGATTTTCTTACGTCATCTTCGGTCATCTGCTGCTATAGACAACTCAATCTGATCAAGCCGAATCTCATGTACCCATCTCGAATGTGCCCCAATGATGAAAAAAAATGAGAATCATGCTCAAAAATACTCTCAAGCAAACAAAGATCACAAATATGGCTCAAAACTCCAAAACCTTAAACCAACCTTCAGGTCATGACATCCTTATCCTGATGGCTGCCACCTTTTTGAAAACCCTAGAATAGACCGTGTCATTACTCCCCAGGCCGTGTCCTTACTCTCCAAGCCACAACGTTTTTTTTAAAACCCTAATTTAAGCCATGACTTTTTTTGTCATGGTCGTTGCCTTTTTTATCCAGCTCATGACTTTTGAAAGTCACGGCTGTCCTTTTCACCACTATAAATGCTGCGGTATGTATTGTACAAAAACAAAAAGGTAGCGGCCGTCACTATTATCCCTTTTTGGACAGGTAGCAGCATTCCAGAGGATATCTGGTCTCCCACCTTGCCTAGAAATAGGTGATGTGAATCATTTTAATATTAAATACTAATTTTATGAGTAATGTATGTATATCATTTTAATATTATGCATGGATGTTCGATATTTTGTGTAGTATTTAATCTAGTATGTAGAGTACGCTTACATACAGAATATCAGATTTTAGGTTCTTGCAGAATATAAATTATGTTCACAGTTTAGATAAAAATGGATATACCATCGGTACAACTGTAACACAGAGTTTTAGTATGCCTGTCTTGGTTACGGAAAACAGATAATTATGTCGTCTATTTTTCTGACTCTCTATGCTAGTACAATTCGTGTGTATTGAACGGGACATTTGGGGTAATTAATTTTATACTAACTATATAAATTAATTCACACCCCAAGGTTATTATGAATAGTGCTTATACGCTTAATTCTAAAATAATTATTGATTTGCATATATTTAATATTCATTGTTTTGATTAATTAGAGGGTGCGATCTTATATGAGTCTATATTCCGGGTGAGTTGGATAGAAGAATTATTTATATCGTAAATATTAATTATTAATGAAATCTACGTCTCGAAAGATCGGAATTGACGATACCTCCTTAAGGATACTTATAAGTTTTGATCGGGCCAAACCCTGCAGGTGAATTTGGTTATTCGGCGGTCAAATAAGTTAAGCGGAAGGATTTAAGGAATATCAAGATGCCGATTAAATTAAATTGTGAGTAATTAAATTTAATTGGCAGGTATCGAGAATCTTAATGTGGGGATAAATGGTAAGCATTTAATAACAGGAGTTCAATGCAATGAGGTTTTGAGATTATAGGTCAGAGTGCAATTATAGTTCTTTAGTGGTGTGAACTGTAATTTAGTATTTTATGAAAATTACAGAAATCGCTGCATGTCTTTCCATAATTGTAGAAACTTCTAGTAGGTGTCTGTGTTCCACTGTAAGTTTAACTCATAATTACTCCATAGGTCCCTACTGTAACCCTATATATATGCAAGTAGGCAGGACCAGTTTTTGATGATTTTATATCATTATTATTATGATATTATTTTTGTCTTTCAAGACTTAAATATATCAAAATTTTGCCGGTACGAGTTCTCGGAGTATCGTAGCCCACACTACGTTCGAGTATCGCGTAGGGGAATACAGTAGAAGATCTGATAGGAGGTTCAACTCGGAATCAAGTCGTAGTTGAAGATTAGATCAACAAAAGGTATTCTTCTAAATTAACTTTGGTTGCACGGATTTTATTTTGATCATTTTTTGTCAAAAGTTTTATCTGGAGCTGATTTCGGTGTTTGCCCGTCAAGTTAATTTTTTACCGAAAATCGTTTATAAAAATAATGATCTTGGCAGTTTTGCTTCCAACAAATTGTTATTAGAGCCGTTGTGTTTTTTGTTTACGGTTATCGAGGCCGGGTAGATTTAGAACTGTTGTTAACTTTATTTTGTAGGCGTTCTAATCCTGATTTTATGATCTTTCTTTATTTTCATGTTTGATTGAATGCGTTGATGATAATTTAATTTAATTTTTTTAACCAAGAGAGTTGATCGTGGTAGATTGATTGTGAACTCTACGGAGGCATAGGATCATTGTAAAAGTATTTGTTTTTCAGTTTCTAATTTTTTATTTTTTATTTTATGTAGTCAAAATAAATTAAAAATTAAAAATTAAAAAGAAGAACGAAGAACACGGCGGCGGAAAACTGTTTATGAGCGACAAGCTGTTTCGATTGAAGCTTGAGGGTTGAAGCTTCAAAAATAAAACTGTTTCGGCAGTTTTGAAAAATAAAAAGCCAAGAAGTTTTTTTTTTCATCCAAATCACGGCTGGATGCTTGGGTTTTGTGCTTCAAAATATACCACAGCAATTCCAGAACACTGTTTTCACAAAAGCAAGCGGCGGCGCTTTCTCAAAACCACAAAACAATGGGCAGCAAAGCCAATCACGGCAGCAACGAGTTTGATTGCAACGGGTTTGATTGGGCTGTTTGATTGCTAAACCAAACAGTGGTTTCAGTGGGCAGTAAAGCCAATCACGACGCAACAAGTTTGATAGCTGTGGTTTTCCCAGGCCATTTCGGCTACTGGGCTGTTTGATTGCTGAGGTTTTTCATCAAAAAACAAAAGCAAAGTGGCGACAACAAGTGGTTTTTTAATTCCAAAAGAACTATTCCAGCCGCAGCAATCCCAAAAAGGAAAGCATGCAGCGGTTTTCCAGGAGCAATTCCAGGTGTTTTCCAAAAGGTTTCCAAAGCAAAATTTCGGCAGTCCAATCCCAAACGAAGACTTGCTGATTCGGCAATCCAAGAGACAAACAAGGCTGTTTCGGCTTTTGGTTAGCGGATTTTCATCCAAACCGAAGTTTCGGTGAAAGTGTTTTAATCCCAAAAGGATTCCAAACACAGCAAAGATGAGAGATTAGAAGTTTATCTTTTAACAAGAGATTGAAATTCTTTAGAGTTTCGATACGATTATAAAATCGAAATTTGTATTTATTTTGTATTTAATTTTTTTTATTAACTGTGTAGATAATAAATATTGATTTTATTTTTTTTGTTAATTTAATTAATTTAAAAATTCAGTTTTAATTAAAATATTTTGTAATGAAAATTAAAATTAAGTTTTTAATTAATTAATTAATTAATTAAAAAAATTAGATATTTTATTTTATTTTTACAAAATATCACGTTTAAAATATTTTTTTTAAATCAGATATTATGGAAAAATGTAGAAATTAATTCTGAATTTTTAATTAATTAAATAAAAAAATATTTAATCGAAATAAATTATTATTTTTCAAAAAATATAGAACAAAAAGTAAAATAAATAAATATTTTTAATCACTACCTTAGCTGAAAAGTTAGAGGAAAAATTGTGCATTTATTAAATTTTATTTGTTACGCAATTAAACACGAAAAGTTGATTTGATAAATCAGAATCTTTAAAATCGTGTACACGGAAAGATATTTGATTCTTTCTGATCATGTATTTTTCGAAATTAATAAATTTATTTTAATTAAATGGATTGTAATAACCCTCAAAAATATTTTAAAAATCTAAGTGGAAGAGAAAATTTATTCACAGATAAATTTCGCGGTCTCCATCACCAATTTGTAAGTGATGCAATTAAACCCTGCGTGTTGGCAGTAAGGCCTTCCTTCCCATTAGACAGATTAGTTGCTGTATCGTCAGTACAAACCTCTTTTATGGATGATTATGGATAACTGTTAGTGTAGATCACTTTTTCTTCTGAAGGGTTCATTGCGAAACGATTGATTTGGGATTAAATGATAGTTAACACTTAGCTGTATATAATAGTATACTCTCAATCTGAGTCACTACTATTATATATTGGACCGAAACTATGTCAGCTATTTAATTTTACTTGGTATGATCAGTTGCCTATATAGTAAAATTAAAAGAAATTGGCCTATCTTGTCTGATGAAGAATAAAAGATGTCCACCCATCGTGGCATGCTATTCTTAGGTAACTAAGCTACTGGCGAATTAATTTTAAAATGGTAGAGGGAACAAAATTAAAATGAATTCAAAATGTTGTTCATCATAATTAACGATTTTTTAATTATATGATTCTCAAGATTAAAATGGATTTCAACTGACTCGTTTCAATACTCAAAGAAAACAAACTTATGGGACTGAATTTTATTGACTAGAAATGTAACTTGGATATAACTTTAACTACAAATGGTATTCATTTAATACCAAAAAATGTGTTTGTTTCTGAAAAAGATTCTTCCTCTAGGCCGAAAGACATGAAGAAAAAAAAGGTTCAGAAATAGGGAGATACAGTTTTCAGGATAGTTAGTAGGCCACAGACTGGTGTGAAAAAGCCAAAAGACAGATGTTTTTACTACAACCAGACCCGACACTGGAAAAAATTATGTCAAGTATTTCTCAGAAGGCAGAACAAACATGATAATTTATGTTCACTAATTGTATAAACATGTTTAACGGTGTTATTTACCGGTACTTGGTGTATAAATACGGGAGTCACTAATCATGTCTGTAATTCATTGCATGGGTTCTAGAAAAACCAGCAACTTAGTGATGGGAAAATTTACCTGCATATGGACAATAATACAAAGGTAACAGTAGTTGTAGTAGAAGATGTCACTCTTAGTTTTAGTAGAGATTGAGTTTTAATATTGAGAGATTGCCTTTATTTACCTGCCATTAGAAGGAACTTAGTTTTCGTTTCTGAATTGGTTAAAGATGAATATTTAGTTTATTTTAATAACTAAGTTCCTTCTAATGGTACATTGGTGGATAATCTTTATATTATTACTCTAATTTTTCCTACACTGTAACTGACTGAAACGAATAACACATCTTTATTTCCATATAAGAGAAAGTTTCCTTCTTTAATGAACCAAATGTTTCTTTGACACTTACACTTGGGTCATATTAATCTAAAAATGATAAACAGACTGGTAGCAGATGGACCTTTGAGTTCATTGGAAGTGAAGACACTTTCACTCTGTGAATCTTGCTTACAGGGTAAGATGACCAAGAGGTCCTTTTCGGCCAAAGGCTATAGAGCTAAATAATCGTTGGAGCTCGTTCATTCTGATGTGTGTGGTCCTATGACAATCCAGGCTAGAGGTGGCTATGAATACTTCATCAGTTTCATTGATGACAACTCAAGGTATGGATACATTTACTTGATGCACCGTAAGTCTGAATGTTTTGAAAAATACAAAGAATTCATGGCAGAGACAGAGAGGCGTCTGGGTAAATGTATCAAATCACTACGATCCGACCGTGGTGGGAAATACTTCTTAGGAGAGTTTAAGGACTACTTGTCATTAGATGGGATTACATCCCAGTTGACTGCACCTGGCACTCCATAGCAGAATGGTGTAGCAAAAAGAATGAATAGGACTCTTATGGAGATGGTAAGATCCATGATGAGTTATTCAAGTTTACCCAATTCGTTCTGGGGTATCCTAAGGGAATGTAGGGTGGTCTATTTTATAACCTTAAGGATCAAAAAGTCATTGTTAGCACCAATGCCCGATTCTTAGAAAAAGATTATATTATGGATCACAGGCCTAAAAGCAAAATTGTTCTGGAAGAACTAAGAAAAAAGATCAGTAGAACAGAAGAGGAACTACAAGTCACTGATATTCCACTACCTCGTCAAAGTGGGAGAATTATCGGGACATGTGCAAATCAAGAACATGGTGCTGATGCAGAGGGTTCAGATTCTGCACTGCCTGTTACTGCTAGTACACAGACACAGGTAGTGCCTCGTCGTAGTGGGAGGATTATTCATCAACCTGATCAGTATATGATCTTGGGAGAGTCTTTTGACAGGATCCCAACAGAATTGGATACCGAACCCTGTAACTACAATGAAGTACTACAAGACAAAGATGCAGATATTTGGCAAAGGGTTATAAATTCAGAGATGGAATCTATGTATTCTAATCAGGTCTAAAAACTTGTAGAACCACCCAAATGAATAAAACTCATTGGATGCAAGTGGATCTACAGGAATAAGAGATGAGTAGACGTGAAGGTTGAAACCTTCAAAACTAGGCTTGTTGCTAAATGGTTCACTCAGAAAGAAGGGATTCATTATGAGAAAACTTTTTTACCGGTAGCCATGCTTAAGTTTATTCAAATTCTCTTATCCATTGCCGAACATTTCAATTACAAAATCTGGCAAATGGACGTCAAGACAGCTTTCCTTAATGGAAGTCTTGACGAGTCTATCTATATGATACAACCAGACAGATTCATTACAAAGGACCAAGAGCACATGTTGTATAAGCTTAAGAGATCAATTTATGGCCTTAAGCAAGCATCGAGGTCTTAGAATACTCGATTTGATCATGCTATAAAGTCTTATAATTTTTATCAAAGTTTGGATGAGTCCTGTGTGTACAAGAAGCGTGACGGAAGCGTGATGATCTTCTCAATACGTTATGTAGACGATATCTTGCTCATCGAAAATGATGTGGGGGCATTATCTACAGTTAAAGTTTGGTTATCTGGGCAATTCGATATGAAGGACTTGAAAGAAGCCAGCCATATCACTGGGATCAAGCTTCTGCGAGATCAAAAACAAAGCATGTTAGGCTTATCCCAAGCAAAGTATATCGATGATATCCTTACTCATTTTAGCATACAGAATTCTAAAAAAGGGTTTCTCCCTTTCAAGTATGGAATCATTCTATCCAAGGATTAGTGTCTTAAGATACCTGATGAGATAGAGAAGATGAAGGCGATTCCTTATGCTTTGGCAGTAGGAAGCCTCATGTATGCTATATTTTGCACTAGACCCGACATCTACTTTACCATTGGCATTGTTAGTAGATATCAGTCTAATCTAGGGTAGGTGCATTGGAATGCAGTAAAGAATATATAATCAAGTACCTGAAATGGATTAAGAATTATATGCTGATTTACCAAGCAGACAGTCTAGTACTTTTGGAGTACACAGACTCAGATTTTCAGTCAGACATAGAGCTTACATCAGGAGACAATCTTACAAAATTTTTACAAAGAGCTTACCGGTTAAGAATTTTGATAGTCATGTAGAGGGCGTGGGAGTTAGATGTATAGCAGCATGGTTTTGACTATAAGTGGCCGATTGTTATAGTTCGTATACTAAAAATTAGGTTTTTAGTATTTAATTTTATTTTTAATAAAATTAGTTTTCTATTTTATGAGAATTTTTATGAGTAATGTATGTGTATCATTTTAATGTTATGCATGGATGCTCGATATTTTGTATAGTATTTAATTTGATGTGTAGAGTACGGCTTACATACAAAAGATCAGATTTTAGGTTCTTGCAGAATATAAGTTTTATATTCACAGTTTAGATAGAAATGGACATACCATCGGTACGACTGTAGCACAGAGTTTTAGTAGGCCTGTCTTGGTTACGGGGAACAGATAATTATGTCATCTATTGTTCCGACTCTCTCTGCTAGTACATTTTGTGTGTATTGAATGGGACATTTGAGGTAATTAATTTTATACTGACTATAAAATTAATTCACACCCCAAAATTATTATGAATAGTGCTTATCCTTTTAATCCTAAAACAATTATTGATTTGTATATATTTAATATTCGTCATTTTGATTCATTAGAGGGTGCGATCTTATATGGTTTATATTTTCGGTGAGTTGGATAGCGGTATTATTTATATGATAAATAATTATTATTGACAAAATTTATGTTCTAAAAGATCGGGATTGACGATAACCCCTTAAGGACGTTTATAAGTTTTGACCAGGTCAAACCCTGTAGGTAGATTTGGTTATTCAGCGGTCAAATAAATTAAGCGGAAGGGTTTAAGGAATATTAAGATACCAATTAAATTAAATTGTGAGTAATTAAATTTAATTGGTGGGTTTCGAAAATCTTAATGTGGGGAGAAATGGTAAGTATTTAATAATAGGAGCTCAATGCAAGAAGGTCTTGAGATTATGGGTCAGAGTGCTATTATAGTTCTTTAGTGGTGTGAATTATAATTCAGTATTTTATGAAAATTGCAGAAACCGCTCCATATCTTTTCATAATTGTACAAATCTCTAGTAGGTGTCTGTGTTCCACTGGAAGTATAACTCATAATTACTCCAGAGGTCCCTACAGTAGCCCTATGTATATGCGAGTAGGCTGAACCAGTTTTTAATAATTTTATATCATTATTATTATGATATTATTTTTTTCTTTCAAGACTTAAATATATCGAGATTCTATCGGTACGAGTTCTCGATGGATCGTAACCCACACTACGTTCGAGGATCGCGTAAGGGAATACAGTAGAAGATCTGATAGGAGTTTTAACTCAGAATCAAGTCGTAATTGAAGATTAGATCAACAAAAGGTGTTCTTCTAAATTAACTTTGGTTTCAAGGGTTTTATTTTGATCGTTCTTCGTTAAAAGTTTTATCTGGAGCCCATTTCGGCATTTGCTCGTCTAATTAAATTTTTACCCAAAATCGTTTATAAAAATAATGATCTTGGAAGTTTTGCCCCCAACATAACAAAACTCTGTCAAAATCCAATCCCACCCTATATTTCGACATTCATACCATACTTCTCGAGCCTCGTTCGTTTCCTTTCTTGTCTCGGAGGGGTTTTTGGAGCACGTATATTGGATCGAATATATTATATTCTCGCCACCAAGGGATCATTCGAGTTGGATATTCTCATGAGGTAATCTTAGGATCCCATAACTCTTCTTAAACCCTTATCCTCTTCCCTTGGGGTGTCGTGGATAAGGTTTCCATTGTTTTGTTACTTATTTATCATTCGTTTCAATGTAAATAGTTATTTCTTTCAAGTTTTCATCATTAACAGTACCCTCATAGCTCTCTGTTTCGTATATTTGCATTTGCTTATATCCTGTTTTGATGCTTACAAGCACACTGAACACATAAGAAGTTTACCGAGGTTCTGAACATAACAGCTGCAACCTCCTGATGTCACGGCTATGTGTTCTGTTAAGCCCATAGTGACGGCCATGTCCTTTTTATAGGAACTGCCACATTTATGCCTTTTTATATGCACGGCTGTCACTTCTTGTTATGACGCGGCCGTGACATTTCTTTAAGGCCAGAAAGCCAAAAACCCCTTTTAAAACTACCTATTATTTGTTTATTTCAAGCTGGTACATAGTTTTGTTGCTCTGTTTAATATTTTCTTTTTTATACCTCTGTTTATCTTTTTGTTAGGTAACGAATGGTAGATCTAGCTTAGACTAAATGGGTCATGGCCTCCATTCTATGTGCCTTCATGTTTGTATGATTTTGAGCTTGTGTAGATGTTACAGCCGTCGTATTTCTCTTAATGTTTGTCATGGTCGTTATATGCTTTCTTACGCCCTTGAGGTTTTGTTGAAGCTAGTAGCATGTAAATGTGCCTAAGATCTCTATTGTTCATTTTTGATATTTTATATATTCTATTTAGAGTTTCTTACGTAGAGGATGAATGACCTAGCCTAAAACCAAGAGGTTATGGTTTCTGTCCCCGACGTCCTATTCATTTTTTACCTGTTTTAGACCACATAGGATATATATACCCTTTCCATGCCTCCTAAAAACTATGGCCGCGACATTTATATGTTACGGCCATGAGTTATCTTCATTCTGTTTCTCACGGTTCCCCTATATTTGGCACGGCTACCAGTTTCGTGCTTTATTTCCTCACAGCCATAACATTAGTTTCCACGGTAGTGTATTTGGTATATATCTAATGGCTCAAAATTGTGTTTTAACCTATTCTATTTATTCTGTATAGCCTACTTACAACATGATAGAGACATAAACACTATTGCATGACTCTTAGGCTTTTATTTGTTTATTTTAGCATTTCGTCACATGTTTTTCACTTTGCTATGCTCAATCGGTACGTGTGGTATATCTAAAAATAATAACCAAATCGCATGACCCTGAGAATCGTAGGTAGGTTTCGCTTTGTTATTTGATTTTGTTTGAACTCTCTCCAACCTCTCGTTTTGTTTATGTTACATTTAAAAAAATTATAATAAGAACCAACATTAACAAAGTAGAGGCCAACCTCGCCGTTGGGCAAAAAGGGTGCCTTACACCTTTCCTTCTAGTACCTTAGCCCCCGAACATTCTTTTTCTCTGGTTATGCTTTTAAAATGCCTGAAACTTTCTTTTATTTTTCTTAATTTTTCTATAAAAAAATTCAAGTGGCGACTCCATTTTTCTTTAAAACGTGCTCAAATATCTTAGATTTTTTTGTTTTCAAAAGAAAAAGAACATTTTTCTAAAAACAATTGATATTCGGTGCATCGTTCTTCCTCCTCGAAAAGAAACACCCACAGTTTTTCTGGTGACTTCGTTGGGGACTGATTTTTCAAAAATAATCATAAGAGGGCTTAACTGAAATGTCAATGGTTTTTATTATAAACTTTTTCATTGGTATTCGCATTTGTATTTGCATATTTGTGTGCTTGGTTCTTAAACCCCTACTCTGCCTACCTAATACCTCGGTCAATTCACCGCCTCAGGACTATGTCGGGGAAGCCAGCAAGCTTTCTGGCCACATGCATCCATAGATATGGTCAAAAGACTTATTGCATATTGTTTGACCATGCCTTACACTATTCTTGGCATTCGAAGGCATATTCTTGACTTTATTTAGAAGGTACACCAAGTGAAGACCTACCAGCCTTTTCATAAGCATATAGCTTCTTAGAACCCTTCTTTTAGGATCAATAAATCTTTTAGGGTTATGTGATTTTCTTTTTATGGATTCTTTTGTTTGTATAATAGCAACCCAATTAGGGTTAGCCTTCGTTTTCCTGATTCGTCATCGAGGGTGAGCTATTTTGAGTTTACGTGGGAGTTTTTCGGTTTGTACGAGTCCATTTTCGAGAGTGAGTTGTTTTGAGTCTAGGCCCGGTTGATGAGTTTTTCAGTTCGTGTGAGCTCTTTCAGTTTAGAGGCCCAGGATTATAGCTTTAGATAGAGAAGAACCTACACACACTTGGGCCTGATCTTTGAGCAGAAGATTCAGACATACTAGCCAGTTGAGATTGTTGATGGTAGACCCAGAACTAACCATGGCTGACATGATGAGGGCAATTCTAGAATTGCAACGGATAGTTGAAAGGAGTTAGTACTGCTATGACCAATCAAGCTCGGCTTCAAACACAGTGTCAGGCTAAGATTCAGGCCTTACAAACTCGGGTTGCGGAGCCCAATGTGGTTGTTCCAAATGGTCAAGAGAATGGAGTAGGAAGTGATATTTGTGATGACAATATAGGACCTAAGGGAGCTCAGCAAGCAGCTGCTGCACAAGGGGAGAGATAGGAAATGTGTAAAGCACATTCTGGCCACGAAAGAATCAATCTTGTCTGATAAGGTTGATAAGCTGGAAAAAATCTTGGTGAAAGCCCGAGGTGTTGAAGACTATATGTTGGATGTCGAGGGACTTTGTCTCTTTCCCAATGCTAAACTTTCGAAAAATTCAAGATGCTTGATATAGAGAAATTTAACGGGACCGGGGATCCAAGGATTCATCTCATAATGTATGTTGGGACTTTGTTGCCGAAGGGTATTAATGACCAGTTGAAAGTTTAGCTTTTCCAACGATCTTTGTTAAGAGCTGCTCAGAAATGGTTTTTGTTTTTAGATGCTACTAAGATGAGAATATGGGAGGACATTGCCACCACATTTGTTAATTAGTACAACTACAACATCCAGCTTGATGTCACCATCCAGGAACTTGAGACGACCCAGCAAGAGGCCTAAGAATCCTTCGTCGAGTTTCTGACCCGGTGGAGGGCTAAGGCAGCTAAAATGATGAGTCAGCCCATTGAGAAAGAACAAGTAAGAGTGGTGGTGAAGAACCTGCAATCGCAATTCTACAAGTATCTGATCACACAGCCATTGATGACATTTGAGCAGGTTTTTTATGTGGGGGTACAGTAGAAGATGCCTTGCAGTTAGGGGATATTGAAAAAGGGAGAACCGAGTCAAAAAATGGTCCAAAAATCGAATGCCAGTAATCAGAATAATGCCGCCAATGCAGTGAGCCAAAGTTACGAAATGAACTTACTACCAAACTCACCATGTCGTTAACATCCATCCTGAACCGTTTGATTGAGAGCGGCCTCATAAAGCCTTTGGAGTCAACTCCACCTTCAAATCCTTTGCCACCCCAATACAATCCTACCTAGTATTGTGCTTTTCACTAGGGGAACTGACATCTGTCTAACAATTGCATGCAGCTTCGACGTTAAATTTAAGATTTGATTGATAACAAAGTGATCCCTCCATCCACCACTATACAGAAATCGAACATTACTATCAACCTCCTTCCGAATCATGCTAATCAGCAGAATATAAACCTCATCAAGGAAGAGTTGAAAAGATTTTATCCTACCAAGTTCATAATTCCCATGGAAGAATCGAAATCGATTATAGATTTGCCATCCAGGCAGGAGGTGTTATGGCTAGACGACCATATTTTGGATTTGATTGAGGATGATTCTTTCACCTTACCGAGCTTCATTATCGACGAAGAGAAAACCTCTCCCCCTGCCAATAATAAAGAAGTCTAATACTATGGGAAGGTTTGGCCTACCTCGAGGTATTGGATGATTTAGAAGAGGCCGAAATTGACATCAAGTGGCATGTCCCGATCATCTTAAGCAATAATACAGCCTAGCGTCAAGGGATAGATTGGTACGAGGAGGCTAACCCGGGTTTTGAAATAAGAGAAGCAGGAAAAGAAATATCAAAAAGAGGAGAATCTTTAAAAGAACAGAACGCCGACAGTGAAAACAAGCAGAAAGAGAAATTGCCAATTAGTACGGAAGCTGAAGAAAATAAGGAGCAAAAAGATGAAAGTACTTCCCAAGTGAATTTGTTAGGAACTGCAAGTCTTGTATTTGACCCTTCTGTATACATATCTCATGTTCACTAAAATGGGATTATCAGGAAGAGAATGACATGTGGGAGTTGGAAGTAGTCAAACATGAATTCACAGATATAGAATATGATGAAGGAGAAGATGTGCCAGAATGGTACTTGGTAGTCGAAGAATCACATGACCATGGAGGCCCGTGAGAGCCTTGGGGCCTTCCCCCGTCCTACGGTTATGAAGACCTATTGGATGAAGTGTCATTGCCATAACTTTTTGAGCTAGAAGCCGCAATCATCGAAGAGTTCGAATGGTTTTCACAAAACATAATGGGGATCGAGGAAGACTTCTGGGGAAATGAAGGGAACAGTGAAGAGACAAACAATCTCTGAGCCTTCCGAGAGAAAGGAGGCCCGATGGCTGAAATTTAGGAAGTGGTTAACCAGTTTGAAGGGCTATGGGAGCCTGAAGAGCATATAGAACACCTAACAAGAAGTGAAAGGCATTTTAAACCTACACAGGTAGAGAAGGGGCAATCGAGTAAAGGCACAAAGGAACCGAGAAAACATGCAAAAAGAACTAAGAGACAGAATAGAGAAGAGGAAGATGTAGTTCTAAAGCAATTTAAGAAGACGCAAGCTAATGTAAGCATTTGGAGATTGCTGGTAGTATCTCACAAACACCGATAGGCCATCCTAAAAGCCTTAAACAGCGTAGACATACCGATTGATGTCTCTCCTGACCAATTGGTTGGAATGCTCGTACCTGAGAAATAGTCCACTGTTATTGCCTTCAGTGATAGAGAATTTTCAGCAGAAAGGCCATTCCACAATAAACCATTGCATTTAACCGTTGGATGTCTGAGAAAATGGGTATCGATTATTTTGGTCGACAAAGGTTCAACCCTCAATGTATACCAGCTGCAAACAAATTACTGTTAAAGATTAAAGATGCAGGACTTCAAGCTGAGTGCACAGGGGGTACGAGCATATGATAACACGTAATGAGATGTCTTTAGATTGGTGACTTTCGCTGTAACAGTGGGAGCCTTAGAAAGTGAAGTATAATTTCATGTCCTTGGCATGCCAACGTCATTCAACCTGCTATTGGGAAGGCCATGGCTACAGGACCATTGATTAGAGTTGTTCCATCCACCCTACACCAAAAGGTAAAGTTAGTCAAAGATGGAGTAACTATCACTATACTGGGTGAAACTAGATTGTCAGCTCCGCTCAGTGATGCTACCCCGCTTCTTCAGATCCAACGCGGGAAGAAGGAATTCTTGTTGAACAGGTTCAACTTTGATGAAACCAAGGCCATACAACTTCTGATGAATGATGAGGGGAGTTATGTTAACCCAAGAGTCATAGCCATGATGAAGGAAATGTATTACTTTTCAGGCATGGGATTAGGAATGCATCTGCAAGAGATTTTGGAGCCAATCTCCATAAATCACAATCGCCATGGGTACGGACTAGGATACAAGCCAAAACTGGAGGAGGCAAATGTAGAAAATTATGGGCCAACACTGAATGGCCATTTCATCAAAGAATGAGACGATTTTTCTTACTGTGGGTTTTTCGAACCGTGGATAGAAGAGAAGACTAACAAGAAATTACTAGGATTAGAGATCTTTTTAAGTCACCGGCTATCCAAAAGTGATAAAGATGTCGAGATTTGGAAGATGGGTTTCACAGGAAAGATGCAGACAAATTGAGTAGATCTTTGTGAAGAAGGAGATCAAGAGTCTTTCTTTAATAAAGAGATGGTCCAGGTTCGTATAAAAAATGATGACTAAGACAAGGACGTGCTAATGATGGGAGTTGACGTGCCTATGGATCACACTTTTCTTATCATGGATGCAATTAAAATGAAAAAGAGTAAGTCCTTTAGGTCTTTTATTTTGCATGATATAACAAGTGGGTTGGAGTCTGTTAAATATGTCTTTACCAAGTCGGTTGACGTTGAGTCTGCCAAGAATGCATCTGCTAGCATCTCGAGCCATTTCTATCTCGAGTCTCATGATATAATCTCTTTTGAAATCGATGAAATAAAATTAGACTTCACTTACTTTGCTGTGTCTCAAATATTGTATCTTAATTTTGAAGATTTTAACTAGTTCAAGGAGGATATCCCTCAAGAATTAAAATTTTTAATAAAAAAAGAAGAATAAATGCAAACCAAACCTATAACCAAATAAACGATTTCAATAAATCTTAATAATGAAAATAACCCACAAATGGTCCAGATTGGTTCCACCCTATCTTTAGAAGAACGTGAACAACTAATCTTTTTATTAAAAAAATTTAAAGATATTTTTGCATGGTCCTACGAAAACATACCTGGCATAGACCTTGACATTATACAGCACCAAATCCCTTTGTACCCCGATGCCAGACCCGTTAAGCAAAAGCTGAGAGGAGTTAGGCCGAATTGTGCGCTCAAGATCAAGGAGGAGGTTACCAAGCAGTTAGACCCTGGATTTCTCATGATTATGGAGTATCCGAAGTGGGTTGCCAATATAGTCCCAGTGCATGTGACATCAACCACCCCAGGTATGACCTCTATAATAGGGCAAGCACCCTAGGTAAAAGAGATACGTGATTCCATCCTAGTTGTTGTTTAGAGTAGTTCTTACGGAGAAATCTAACTTGAACGTTAGAGTGTTTCTTAGTTAAACCTGGCCGAATAACGTTAACGGTGTTCTCATCTTCGTAGGGACTGAGAATGGTTAATTAAAAGGCTACACCAGTTCAGTTTAAGGAGTTTGACTCTCGTGGCATTTATTTGGGATCACTAAAACAGGCTAGTTAATTGGTTTGGATTGGACCAATATTTTTCTACACGCATAGTAGCAATAAAAGAAATTTTTTTTTGTCAGCCCATATTGCAAAACAAATGGAGCTGGCATCAAGGGAATAAAAAAACTATGTGCTGCAAAAGCAGAATAATAGATAAATTTGCATGATTTGATAGTGAAAAAATGGGTGATTAATATATCACACATCTTGTCATAAAAATAATAAGCACCATAATAGTAATAATTATATAATCATCTATAATCCACGAGAATTATATTATTATTATTATTATTATTATTATTATTATTATATATATAGTGTCACATACAAAAATTTAGGTGATTTACGATTCGTTGAATCAAACATCGAACCTAGAGTTATTACCCAATGGTATTCTGACTTTTTTTTCCTAATACGATCCAAATTAAGGTCACCTGATTTATTCCTTAAGTTGATTAAGTTCATCAAGACCTTTTCTTAAATGGTTGAACACTAGTATCATATATTTTTGTTTCTAAATGAAAAGAATTTGTAATCTATAAGAACTTGTAACGGGAATTACCTCAACCATTCAGTATCAAACTCATACTCAAGATCTACACAATAAAAATTTGGAAGATCTCCACAATATCATAATAGTTATCCTTTTAAATGAGAAGACTACACCGGAACAATTTTTTACGTTAATAAATTTAGAAAAACAAGCTTAAGATATATAGTAAGTATTTTTTATAAATTTCACCACACTAATTCAAAATTAAATAATAAAAAACCATAATTATGAAGACACAAATCATAAATCTAACCATAAGAAATCATAACCAAAAACTATTTTATTCATAAACTACAAGTTTTGATTTGACATTTTAAATATTTTATAATTTTAATAAAAATATATATATAATTTCAGTTATAAGATTTCTTTATTGTACATTATGCACCCCAAATAATGAGATGTGTGTTGAAACTTTTCCCTAGGTTTAGGGCCTAAAATATTAACTAACTAAATTTGTTTTGTGAACATTAATTATTTTTCTATAAATTCAATATTAAAATATTTTTTTTAAGAAAAAGAGATTTGGCACTATAAAATACATAAAATAATTTATAGGTGATCGTTGCCCTTATGTTTTAAACTCAATAAGAGAAAAATCTAGTGAAATAAGCAATTATGCTCAAAAGAAACAAATTCTGTATGGGATAATTGCTTATTTACTTATTTAATTTTTTTATTTTTGTTTTAAGTAAATTTTTTTTATTATTTAGTAAAATTATTATATTTTTTAACTTTTCTCATTTAGACGAACCGAAAAAGTAAAAAAAAAATTTGATCAAAAAATATATAAAAAGTTCAAAAACAACAAAAATAAATCAAAATAAACCAATAAGTTAAATTTTATATTTTGTTTATTTTCGAATTTGATAGACATTTTTCATTTTTTAATCAAGATTTTTCACTTTTTAAATTTATCTCATCAAAACGAGTCAAAAAAATAAAAAAAAATTGGTCAAAAAATAAAAACAAATTTAAAAAAATAAAAATAAGCAAAATTCTTAACATTTATCCCAAAGAAAAACATTGTTGACCTCTACGTGCCTTGCACGCGCAATAGTCCATTTCCCATGTATTGGGTCTTTCGTATGAACCACAATTTTTCCATGTACAAAATTCCCAATGGAGAACTCTTTGGTTGTACCCCTGACGGGCTTCGACCGGTAAGAGCAATACATACTGCTAGCTTTTAAGCATGAAATTTTTTGTAGGTCATCTGAAAAATGTCTAGTATGCTGAGAGAATCTTCAAGCATTTAGAGTGTTTTAGAGGAGTCCAAAATGTTTTAAAAAAGCCTAGAAAACTCTAAAATTATCTAGTATTGTAAATATCTATAGTAATCTATAATTGTTGATAAATTAAACAAAAGATAGTAAAAAATTAAAATAATTAATCAAACAGAACGATATCACTAGTTGTTGCAAGCGTGCTGTCAACACTTTTCTTAAAAGTATTTTTACGCCCCTTAGGAATGATTACTTGATGCAGGAGGATGATAGCGGGATACTTTACAAGATTCACAACATATCCATCGTATGTGTACACTCACAATACAATAAATTTAGGAACAATATTTGACAGATCACATTTGCAGAGAAGAAAGGAGAAGAGAATGTATTTTCGTTGTGACTAACGAGCCAAAATAACTCATGAATTTATAGAGCTAGAAATCACCGGCGAATTAGAAAATTAGAAAAATATTATGCACAAATCAAGCAATTAAATGGCTAGAAATTAAATACTGAAATTCTAAAAAAAGAATTAATTGCTTGATTAGTGGATAACGAATAATTAAAAGTGCAATTTATAGAAACGATTAATTAAAACTTGATTTATGGAACCAAATTTTAGGAAAGAGATTTTTATAAAATAAATAAATCTATATAAAATCTTTATTCGGATAGTTAGCAAAACCAAGCCGAATCACACACTCACATGGCCCAAATTTGGGAATTTGCACCCCTTTTGCGCGCAAAATACGCAATGCCACCCGGTTAACTGACTTTCGGGCCAAATTTTAGAAATGATTGGGTTTTGGCCTGGTCTCGTGTGGTCACGACTCAAAATTCAGGATCACAAAAAAAGTCCACCGAATCACCATTTATGAAACCAAGGTTATATTTATAAAACACTTAACTAAAATATATCATTTGAAATCAAAAAAGTTACCCAAGGTTCTTAGCTCAAAACAACAGATATTTTATTACATATATGCATAATATATCGTCTCAAGACTTACAAAACACGCCTCCAACAACCGGCAATACATGTAACAATACATGGGTCCATAACAGAAAGAGAAAACTTATATAAGAGACTTCTGCCACCACGGGTTCTTCTAGATCATCTCACGTGATCACCTACACTTGAAAAAGATTTTTACAAATCTCTCAACGTGAACCGAAACAGAATAGAAACAGACGATAATACAGTAAAGCAGGATATGCAATCACATAGCATAAAATCGCCTCAACTACGCGAGCCTCAAGATGGTTTAACTTCCCAAAACTCCAAGCTTTCATCCAACTCACACGAGCCTCAAAATAATTTTTCATCCTCAAAATCACACATTTCAAATAATGCAAAATAACGTTTAACAGTTAAAGAAAAACAGTAACAAAACATTATTTTTCACTCAGTTTACACAGCCGGCAATGATTCCTACGTACCAACACAGTCACACCCAAGACAAAAATAACAACTATAGTCACTTGCCCATTACTCTAGGCCCAAGCCATACGGAGACTTGCGATGTAATGATAAGTTCTATATAGAGTCACAACAATGCACGCCTCACATAGGGGCAACCACTTCATTTACGGAAATTAGCCCGAAGGAGCAAAGCACCTACCAACCACTTCTTTACGAGGATTAACTCGAAGGAGCGAAGCACCTACTTGCGCAAAGTTTTTAGATTTTTACCGAGAAGCAATGGCAGCCCAATACACACACACTGTCACAACACATCTATCGAACCATTAAAAACGAACACGTAGCTCAACTACGAAAATATTTAAAACTATACATTAGTCATGTATAAAAAGATTCAATGGCCATCTGCCACGTCATCCACTATCCATGGAGACCGAACAACATTTTAATATTTTTCCACCGTTTCTACCAAAACGTTTAAAATTCGAGACTCAACCCCGAGAGTTAGCTCAAAACCTCCAAAATACGATTTTCAAGTTACACAAATCTCCTTGTTTTCAAACCTTATTTTTGAAATCCACGGACATCCATGCATCCATAACATGTAATAAACCAAGAAAAAACGCGAATTATGCTTTTTATCCGACAAACATAGTTTAAACATAAAAATCAACATTTATAGCATTTTTAAATGGTAGAAAAGCATATAATCGCACATAGCACCCTTTAAAAATAAGATAGTTTAGGATCTTATCTCGTTGAGCTAAAAACTCAACATCTCAAAAAACAAACCTTGACGAAACGAGATTCCGTCCGGATGAACACGAAACCCTCGGCACATATACTAAGAATCCGTTATCCGCTAGCCAAAAATCAAGCCTCGAACCCACCAAAAACTAGAGAGAAGATAGAGCTTTTATGTGAACTTAGCCTTAAAGAAACCAGATCTGAAAATATCTTTCAAAATGTTGATATTTATAAGCCATGCCCAAACATAGGTGGTTAGTCGACTGAACCACCAAGGTCAGTCGACTGAAAAGGCAACTGAAATCTCAAAAATTCTCCACCGCCACAGGTTAGTTAACTGAACCACCACACTGTTCAATTAGTCGACTAGATTGCCAGTCTCAGTCGACTGAATGTTCAAAAACCCTAGCACCAACTAAAAAAAAGCTCACAAATCCATGCAAAGGCCCAAATATTCACCTAACACATCACCAAGGTCAAGTGTTAACTTCAACTCCATCAATACTTAAATCATTTTAAAACAAAACAAGTCAGGGTCTCACAACTCACCCTCTCTTAAAGGAATTTTGTCCCCAAAAATAACACTGAATCTCAGGGTAAACACCGCATAACAGCAAAAATGTCCCAACCACTGAAACCCCAAAACTATCGTCACACAAGGTAAACACGACTTTGAAGAATCAACCTCCATAAAAACTGTCTGCACGTGCAAGTCCCACTAACACTACTGTCATCCATATAACATCCATAAAACATCGGATCGACATTCAACTCACACTGCTAAAATCTCAAAACACAACTCTCACTGAACGCAATCCACTCCAGCGACAAACACACAACGCGAGACCAATCCACCATGGAACCTGGTCCCAAACACTCTCTACTCCAAGACATAAAGACCACCACCCTCATTCTTACTGCCATATATTGACTCAATTGCACCTCACAATACACACCAAGGACTATCTCTGTGAGTCCAAACACACGACAACGAACCCTAACATCGGCCGCATGAAGTCACATGCTCCACGTACAAACTTTACTCAAGTTCTAACAATAACCTGATGACCACCCACTTTGATATCACATTGCTACCCTGCTGATGCTAATAATGCCATCACAGAGTTGACATGACACCCATCCACAAGCAACAACACAAACACCCGACTCTAGAGAAAAGTTCACTTAACTCACCTGGAATACCAAAGAACGCATTTCATCTAAACCTTCATCCTCTATTCGATCTTCCATCATGAACCACAATTCTCACCCTGGAGAAACACAAGGTGTCATGCCATTGTCTAAAGATAACATTCCACATAACTGAAAACCAACTCGGCATCGCAACCACAAAATCACCTGACCCCAACGGGTCACTTGACCAGACATGTCGCGTAAACTGAACATCTCATAGGTATTCAATAACCTATACCAAATATAATCATGTCTCCTGTGTAACCGCACATCACTACACAACTCAATGTCTTGCCATCAAATCATTGATACCAAGTCTATAGATCAACCTCAAATCAAACATGATTACCATCATCTAACAAATCAAGCATGATAACCATCTTCCAACCTCAACCCCAAACTCATAACACCTACATCAATCCCTTGAGTCCACAATAGTAGAATATTCAAGCCCAAGACTTATCCGTCATGTAACCAACCAAGACTTACCTCTTACACATAGCAATTTTTTCTTATACAAAATCTCATCACGGCCTTTTCCTTCCAAATCAAACAATCACGTATGTCCCAGTAGGCCATGCCAACCAAGGCTTCCTAAACATCGAATTCTTTTTTACTCGTATCTTACCATACTCTTGCGACTACCATCCGAACAGACAGTTACGCCAAAACATAACGCTTACCACAATCGACGACTAATCCTTAATTCTAAGAACTCTAAGGAGTTCAAAGCCCCATACAAAACACAAATCCAGACTCACAAAAGTCTATCAGAAATCCACCATGTGAATATCCCAGCCGTATGGTTCCAACAAAATTCTACTCTGCCAAGAGCTAGAGGTACAACCGTACCCACACAACCCAAAATAAGCTACACACAACAGTTAAGGATTATCAGTTATTCACTGCAGAAAAGGACTCTACGTCACAACACTAACTCCCTCGTCAACAAGAACAAGCGCAAGCATTCCTGGTCTACCAGCCCAACCTCACAGGGAACACAACCCAAATGGTTCAACCATCATACATAATAGGTCATACACTGAATAGGTTACCACGACCTACTATGTTTACCACACTCATACGTACTCTTTTGCGATCTTCAATCGCAGTGTAATATTAACCAATCATGTAATTCGTTACGATCTTCAACCACGGGAGCAATCAGATCCCAGGTCACACGCATAGACACTATACATCTTGGAAACACACTGCCATAGACAAAATTTAAGCGCATATATTCGTCAATCACCCCTTGAAACCACGAACAATCTGTCTTACAATCACCCGATCCCGACGATACAAGTTTTCGATGCAGCACTCAAAGGACCTTAACACAAATACAAGATTGGCAAAGATTTTCATAGTCTCACAACACAACCAAATATGAATCAATCAAGATCCCAACATCTACATCCAACCAAGATGAAACAACTCGCACCAGATAACCATCTACAACGAAACTTTCTCTCCGTCCAGAGAAAAGAAAAGGGTCAACAAGAAACCATGATCCAAGCTCAGCGTACTCCCAGTACTCATAAACACTTGGCCTCCAAAGAACCCTGTAAATCTTACCTTGAGGCCACATCGACCATAGTCAAACAACTGCCGTCAACCCCGATCACGATACTCTGGTCGTTTGCTACACCAAGCTCTTAACTTTGAGACCTCATTCACACACACATGAACACCATCAATCCACATACCTTGTACAACTCGTCCCATAAAACTACAAGCTTGTTACCAGTCACACACGGAGATACAACGCCGACATTTCCATCGCGCCAAGATCTCACTCCACAAGGTTGCGCTCCACTAATCTAACTCCCACTAAGTAAACCTCAGTCACATCACGGTCTCGAGTCCACTGTCCAAGAAACTCACATAGAAAGCGCACGGCACCAAACAAAAGAAACCCAATCCTAAAACTTTTCATCTAGAGTTACTAATAACTCTCACAACCATGTTGACGTCTTCCGCACTTTCACTCTCTGAGTGCATATCTATTCCAGATATCTTAAACCACGATTTCTCGCCTATCGTGTGAGACCCTGTACCGTTTCTTTTTTTAATTATATGCATATGACGTGTTTTTAGTCACATTTTAGCGTTTTCGCTTTAACATGCATATATGTGATTCGATGCTTTTTTTGGTTAATCTGAGCATGCGGGGTTGCTTTTCGGGGTTGAATGGAGTTTCTGTGCGAATTTTAAAAATTAAAAAAAAAAAGATATTTTGGAGACCTATAAACATCTGGAGTTAGATATTTTTAAAATATATTTTTAAAATTTAACTCTTAAGTTTTCTCATTTTTCTCTCTATCTTCTCTCTAACTTCTCAGGGGTCTGGGCCTTAGTTTTCAACGATCCATCAGCGGATCCTTGCTGTTGGCAACGTCGTCTACGCATCCATCTAGATGAAAATGGATTCTAACGAAGTTTAGATTTGCACGTAGATTGAGACATTAGGTTTTGGATCGAGGCATCGAGTTTTTGACCCAACAAGGTAGAATTTTAAATTCTACTGCTGTATAAGGGTTATATATGTAATCTTGTACATTTCTACCGTGTTAAACGCATTAAAAAGTGATTTATGTTTGATAGATCTGGTTTTTAGTTTTAAAACCTGTCTTCGGCGTTTCAGTTAGAGAAAAAGGGGTTTGAGGCTTTCCTTTTGGCATATCTTCGTTGTTTTGGATTTTTGTGTGACCGTGAGTTGTTAAGGGAGTGTTTGGTTGGTTTAATTTGGAGTTGAGAAGTTGTTTCAATAGCTTAGGTTTGATTTTCACCATCGCCTGAAGCTTTTTCTGAAATTTGGGAAATTTTGGCTTTTGTGTCGACACCTTTCTTTGTTAGTGTTGACATATTTCCCTTCTGTGATGCTGAGCATACTCCAGTAGCTAACGTTTAACTCTCGGTTTTTTTGTGTCGACACATTTTCTGTTTGTGTCGACACATTTTGTTGTTGGTGTCGACACAACTTCCCTTTGTTTCGACACATTTTTTCTCCTGTTGGTGTTGAGTATTCTGTTGCTGTTTATGTCGCCACCTTCAAATTTTGTGTTGACACCTCTGCTGTTTGTGTTGACACATTTTCTGTTTGTGTCGACACCTCCGCTGTTTCTGTCGACACCATTTCTTTAGGTATTGACCCTTTTCTTCCTTTGTGTGAGAAGAAAAGTTTTGAGTTCGGGGTGAGTTGAATGAGCCCGTGAGGTCCTAGAATGTGATTTTGCCTATGGTTTTCAAAGGAAAGGAGGCTTGAAAATGAGGAGTTTTGTGGGAGTTAGAAACCATGTTTATTGGAGGTTCGGAGCTAACCCTTGGAGTTGAATATCACTTTCGAAAACGTTTGCATGAAAATATATTTTTACATGCTTTGATTTGATCTCCATGGCTTCATGGATTGGATCTCTTGTTTATACATGCGTTGTATAACTGCTTTTGGGAAAAATATTTTGAAAAGGTTTTGTTTTGATCTCCTGGTGATGGATGGATTAATGTACATATATAATGTACCAATTTGATAAATATTTTTAGAAGATTATCTAGATGTACCGGGATGACGTGTATTTGGCACGAGTTGCCCTCGGTATAAGTCCAAAAACGTGCGCAGCGTAGGTACTCAGGGCCTTCGGGTTCGTCCCTGTAAACTGAGACGGCAAGGTGCTTAGTGCCCTCGGGTGGTCGCCCGTAAACTAAGTGATTCGTTATGGTGCTCCGTATAGAACTTGTCATTACCTAGCAAGTCTTGAGAGATGCTGGAACTAAGTAATAGGCAGGAGTCTATAGTTGCTACCTCTGTCCCCTAGTGTAGAGTCGGTACATAGGATCTTACTCTTCTTTTTCGCGATGGTACATTCTGCGAGGGAATGATGTTCTGATTATTGTTTTTCCTTAATTGTGGTTGGTTATTTGCAGCATTTGCATCACATGGTTTTAAGAATGAAAATAGGGTTTTATGTTAATAAAACCATTTTGGGAGACTTATGTGGTCTAATGGGAAAACGTGAGGGCTTTAGATGGAAAACCTATTTTGATTTTGTGGTTGAGTTCGCTCCCACCATATGATTGCATATTTCTGCTTTAAAGCTTGTTATTTGTTTTCTATTGAGTTTCGGCTCACGGGTGGAAATTTTCTGTAAAACCATTTTTAAGTGATGATGTGGATGAGGAGTAGCTTGGTGGTGCCCGTGGTGGCGGAAGACTTTTGTAGTTTTTCTTTTTGGTATGCCTGTTCCTGAAGGCAGGTTTTGTATGCCATAAGGCGATATATTGTACGCATGTTGAACTGTTTTTTTTTATTTATGAGAGATACACCTTGTTGGCTATTCCATTGATTTCAACAGATGGATTTTTATATATGAAAATCTATATTTCCATATAAGATGGATGTTTGGTGAATTTTCACGTGACCCCGGATTTTAGGGCGTGACATATCGCCCCAGGCCACCCAAACCTTCTGGTACACTACTGGATCTTATCACTCTTTACTTTGTTCGCATGGCCAAACAACATACGCACCTCTAAACCTAAGGTCAAACACTAACAACCTCTAGACATATCACACTCGAGATACACCATCTCAGCATTAAGCTGACCACACTATCGAACCCTTCTACGGTGCTTTCAAACCTCATACACCCAGCATGGTTCCTAAACACGATCTCCTAATCACTAGGATAACGATCTCGTAAAAATCTCGCAGAACTGATACTCATCGCATGTTAGAACTGTTATCCGAACCCTTACATATTCTAACACAGTCGCAACCCATACTCATCCCAATATATCTGCAACTTATACTCATCCCCACATCCTTGAGTTTATTCACCCGTAACTCAATTCTCAAACCTCAATAAGGTATACAACGTCCAAAGTCATCATACACTACTCTGACTACCAACAACATATTGCTAGCAAGGAATATTCCCAGAACCACTAGAAATGGCAATGGGGCAGGAGATTAGTTCTTTCATCCATGTCTCCTATTTGATCAAGGCGAGGACGGAAAAAAATATCGAAAAAGTTACGGGGAACAGAGTGGGTACAGGAATATTTTGGGTATAATTTTTAAGATTTAAGAGAATAATATTAATAAAAGTTATAAATAATATAATAAATAAAAAATAATAGTTGATGAATTAATATAACTA
>JAOTRH010289418.1:0-38668 GCA_034768845.1 Heliamphora exappendiculata | reverse complement strand
AATTAATTTATATAGTCAGTAGTTAGTACTAAATTAATTACCCCAAATGTCCCGTTCAATACACACAAAGTGTACTAACACAGAGATGCGGAACAATAGATGGCGCTTTTATCTATTCCCCGTAACCAAGACTGGCTTACTAAAACTCTGTGCCATAGTTGTACCGATGATATGTCTATTTTCATCTAAATTGTGAACGTAAAACTTATATTCTGCAAGAACCTAAAATCTGGTATTCTTTGTGTAAGCCGTACTCTACACACCAGATTAAATACTATACAGAATATTGGGCATCCATGCATAACAAAAAAATGATATACATACATTGCTCATAAAGATACTCATAAAATGAAAAACTAATTTTATTAAAATACAATTAAATACTAAAAATATGATTTTCAGTACACCAACCCTAACAAAACATGTTGAGAGTTGAGAGAGCAAGAAAGTGAGAGAGTGAGAGAGAACCGAGAGAGGCGGGAGTGAGAGAAGTTGAGAGAAATGGAGAAAGCCGAGCGAGAAAGAAGAGAGGAGAGAAAGAAAGAGCTTGTGTTTTGTTTAGGCAAATGAGAGATTCGAATTGTCATAGACCATATGTATTGTCATCAACCTCGCAGCCGTGAGGTCTGGAGGCTTTAAACCTAATGGCCGCAATAACTTGACCCTGGCTGCAACTTCGTATTGTCACGGCTGTGCCTTTTTCCCAACCGTTTCTTAAGGCCATGAATTTTATGTTTAGGCCGCTATATCCCTCGGGCAAAATAGTGTCAGGGTTGTTTACTAAAAATTATAGATTTTATTTGGTTTAGTATTTAATTTTATTTTAAAAATATTATGTTTTATTTTATGAGCATCTTAATTAGCAATGTATGCAATATTATTTCTTTAATATTATGTATGGCTTTCTTTTATTTTGTACAGTATTTAATTTGGTGTGTAGAGTACGGCTTGCACACAGAAGACTAGTTTATAAGTTCTTGCAGAATATAAGTTTTTGTTCACAGTTTAGATGGAAATAGATAAACCAACGGTACAACTGTAGCACAGAGTTTTAGTAGGCTTATTTTGGTTACGAGAAACAGATAATAGCATCGTCTATTATTCTGACTCGTTGTGCTAGTACACTTTGTGTGTATTGAATAGGACAATATTGGGGTAATTAATTTTATATTGACTACATAAATTAATTCACATTCCATGGTTATTATGAGTACTGATGCTCTTAATCCCAAAATAATTATTATTTGCATATATTTAATATCGTTGTTTTGATTCATTAGAAGGGACAATCTTTTATGGGTCTATAGTCCCTGTGAGTTAGATAACAGTATTAATTATATGGTGAATATTAATTATTGACAGAATTCACATCCTGATTCTTTGGGATTGACGATATCCACTTAAAGAAGCTTATATGTTTTGACTGGGTCAAACCCTACAAATGGATTTAATTATTCGGCAGTCAAACAAGTTAAGCGGAAGGGCTTAAAGAATTTGAAAGATGCTAATTAAATTAAATTGTCAATAATTAAATTTAACCAGTGGGTATCAAGAATCTTAACGTGGAAAGATGAGTTTAGCATTTAATAACAGGAGCTCAATGCATATTGGTCTTGAGATTATGGTTAAGAGTGCAGTTATAATTCTTTAATGGTATGAACTGTAATTTAGTATTTTGTGAAAATTGCATAAACTGCTGAGAGATTTGCATATTTATGGAAACCGCTGGATGGGTATCTGGGTTACACTAGAAGTCTATGACATAATTACTCCACAAGTCCTTACTGCAACCTTGTAAATATATGGGTAGACTGAACCAAAATTATAAGTTGTCTTTCAAGACTAAGGATGTCCGGGTTCTGCCAATTTCAGTTCTCGAACGATCGTAGTCCACACTACATTCGAGAATCACATCGGGAATACTGTAGAAGGTCTGACCGAAACTTTAACTCGGGAAATCAAAGTTCGTAGTTAGAGAATCGACCAAAAGTTATTCAACTGAATTAACTGTGGTGGCCTGGATTTTATTTTTGATCATTCGACATTAAAAAAAAATTATCTGGAGTGTGAGACCCTACACCATTTTATTTTTTGATATATGTAAATGATGATGTATTTTCCTTCATGTTATATATCATCGATGCATGGTTTATGTTTTGGAGTTGTAGAACAACATGTAAATGTGTTTTACGCTTTCTCGAACCTTGTTTAGGCTTGTTTGGTTGGCCTTGGAATGTAAAATCGAGACTAAAAATCAGTAGGCTCAAACCCTGGGGTTCGGTCGACTGGGCTGCTATGTTCGATCGACTGAACCCGTTTTCTTGAGTTCGGTCGACTAAACAAAGGGGTTCGGCCGATTGAACTGTGGCAGTTCACGTTTTTTGAGGAGCTTCAGTAGACTGAAGTGGCCTCTTCAGTCGACTGAACAGCCTTTTTGCCGAGCCTATACGTATTCCAGCCCGTGGAATGTTTGGAGAAAGCTTATTTCTTCCATTCTCTCTGCCTTCTCTCTAAATATTTAACCTGCGCGAGCCTAGTTTTCGACGATCAGCTTGTGGATCCTTGCTATCTACGCTGTTAGCTTCGCGCTCGTCCGGTTAGATTCTCGTTCTGACGAGGTCCAATTTTTGAGGCATTGGGTTTTGACCCAACAAGGTAGGATTCTAGACCTACTGCTGTTATGAGGGCTTTATATGTAATTATATGTGTTTTCACCAGGTAAAAAATGCATCAAATGTCATATTTTCTGTTTAAGCCTTATTTTTCTGATAGAAAGAATGTTGTTCACTTTTCTTGGCTTATAGTACTGTATGACATGTGGTAGTGTGGTTTTCAAAGTGTTTTCTTGAAAATAGTGGAAAATGATGGTTTCGACAGAAATCTTAACATTTTATGTTTTGGAGATTTGGAGCTCGCCTTCGGGGTTGAGTCTCAGGTTTTGAAACGTTTTATTGAAAATGGGAAAAAATATTTTGAAAATATTTTGTTGATCTCCATGTTGATGGATGGATCTGTATATACATGTATAATGTATATTTGTGAAATATTTTTCGTAGTTGAGTTACGGTTCGGTTTTTAAAATATTATCTAGATGTACCGGGATGACGGGTATTTTACACGAGTTGCCCTCTGTGTAAGTCCAGAAACGTGGGCAGCATAGGTGCTCTGTACCTTCGGGTTAGTCCCCCTAAATTGAGTTAGGTGCTCTATACCCTCGGGTTGTCGCCCGTAAATTGACTGGTTACGTTATGGTGCTTCGTATAGAACTTGTGTTTATCTAACCGGTCCCATGATATATACGGATTAGATACTTAACAGGGGTCTATCATTGTTACCTCTGTCGTGTGAAAGAGTCGGTATATAGGATCATATTCTTCTTTTTTCACGATAGTACATTCCGTGAGGGAACAATGTTTCGATTACTATTTTTACTTAACTGTGGTGGTTTATCTGCACTATTTGCAACACATGGTTTGAAGGATGAAAACATGAGTTTTATGTTAATGAAACCGTTTTGGGAGACTGGTGCAGTCTGATGGGAAAACTTGTGGGTTTTGGATGGAAAACCTTTTGGGTTTTGTGGTTGAGTTCGCTCCCACTCTATATGATTGCATATTTCTTGCTTTACAGTTTTATTGTATGTTTCTATTAGGCTTCGGCTCACGGGTGGGATTTTTTGTATAAAACCTTTTTCAGGTGATGATGTGGATGATGATCTTGAATAGATCTAGTAATGCCCGTGCTGACGGATGATGGAAGACTATAGTAGTTTCCTTTTTTGGTATGCCTATTCCTAAAGACAAGTTTTGTACGCCATAAGGCGATATACTGTATGCATGTTGGAACTGTATGCCTTTATTTATGAGAGATATCTTTGTTGGGTATTCTATTGGTTTCAACAGGCGGATTTAAAAATATGAAAACCTATATTTTCATAAAATTGATATTTGGTGGATTTTCAAGTGACCCTGGGTTTTGGGGCATGACAACTTAGTATCAGAGCTCTGGGTTCGAATACCTAAGAGCCATGGAAAAAAAGGTTTATCACCTGGTGAGGTTGATTGTGTATGCTTGGTTGCATGTTGTTAAACGCTGGTTTATAACATGTTAATAGCTCTCTGAGCATGATAGTTGTGTATATGTGGGTATGGAGGTTGAATCTTAGGATTGATGAGTCTTGCCTTGGGGTGTTTGGAATAACAGATTTGGAAGCCAAGTTAGAAGCGCGTTTGGCCGACGTGTATTCTAGCAAATTATTTGAATATGTTATCCAAATTGACGAGTCTGTCTTGTTAGTTCTCCGCGGTATGTGAGATGTGTTACATAATCTTACGTGGCTACGTGATAGCATGATTATGTGTTTCTGTTACGTAGTAACATGCTATAGGAAAGCTTATCCTGTTATTTTTCTTTATATAGAATTATGTCCATGGGGGGAGTGCGGGGACGGGGTCATGGCTGAGGCCATGGCCGAGGTCGTGCTTATGTTTAGGTTTTAGAGGAGGGAGATGTTCATGCCCCACAAGAACAAGTGGGCAGTGCTAGCGTTGTCCAGGAGATGCTTATGACTATGCGAGCTATGGTAGAAGTGACCAGGGCTAGTGTACGGGTTCTTGAGCCAAGGGCTTCTGTGGCCATAAGGGAGTTTCGGCGGTTGGATCCTCCAACCTTTGCTGGGGGAGCCAGACCCAAAGGTAGCTACTAAGTGGTTGGAAGTGACCACGACCATCTTCGACACTCTAGATATCGAGGAGGATGCTTTGCGTGTGAAGTTGGCGGTGTTCCAACTACGGGAAGATGCTAGAGAGTGATGGAAGTTCGCCAAGATCACTGTGGATGAGACGTGGGCTGCTTTCACGAGGGTCTTCTTGGAGAAGTATTTCCCAAGATCTTCGAGAGACACTTATCGAGAGGAGTTCCTCTCCCTTGTTCAGGGGAATCTGTCTGTGGTCCAGTATGTGGCCAAGTTTGCGAATCTGTCGCGATTTGTACCAAAGATGGTATCGACAGAGGATTTGCATACTCGGAGGTTTAAGAGAGGACTTCGACCTGCTATCAAGGATAGGGTTGCAGCTCTTGATGTGGGGGTGTACATCAAGATGGTGGAAGCAGCTATCCAGGTAGAGAACTCGTTGGCAGACAGCCGCAGGGTTAGAGAGGGTAAGAACCAGCAGAGCAGTGGCGAGATACAGCTTCAGGGGCGCAGGAACAAGAGCCGGAGGTCGTCTAGACCTAGTTCTCATTTTGCTGGATCATATCAGCCGCAGTCGTCTACAACTACACCTTCAGTGGCCTCGATAGGAAGGCCAAAGCATAGAGGGTTGATTTGTTATCAATGTGAATAGCCGGAACATCGTTCAGTTGAGTGCCCGTAGAAAGGCTAGGCTTAGAGTTCAGCGCCAGTCCAGTCACAGGCGAGAGACCCACCTATTTATTTTGGGTGTGGTTAGTCCGGGAACTTTCGTAGACAGAGTCCTAGAGAGGGGAATGTTCAAGGCGCGACATGAGTGTCAGTTGCTTCATCAGTACAGAGGCGACAGGCTCCGCAGCAGCCTAGGGCTCAGACTTCTAGGTTTGCGAAAGGAGGTGCTTCAGCTCAGTCAGTGAGGCAGCCATCGACTCAGGGTTATGGTGGGCAGATCAGACCACCGCAGACCAGGGCTTATGTTCTCGCAGATCGCAGTGCTTCCAAAGCACCATTTGCGTCTGATGCAGCAGTTACTCCAGCCATGATAAGAGGTACTCTTCTAATCTTTAGATCATGGGCTAGTGTTCTTATAGACACGGGAGCATCACATTTGTTTATATCCTCTGCATTTGTGTCTGCATTGGGGTTGGAAATGGACTAGTTGGTAGTACCTTGTGTGTGGAGACCCTAGTTAGTGGGATTGTGACACTGAGCCTTGTTTCTAGATCCTACGTGCTAAAGGTCGCCAGTCGTTGTTTAGAGTTTAATTTTATCATTCTAAACATGACCACGTTTGATGTCATCCTAAGGATGGACTGGTTGACTACCTACCAGGCGTATATAGATTGTGGGCGATGGAGAGTGTCGATCTGTACGCCGGAAGGTGACTGCTTCTATTTTGTGGGTGATCGGGATGAGGGCTTGGTGTCTGTACAAGGTGCTGCGCGAGTTCAAGGGAACTTGGGTTCTCTCTTTTCTGCTCTCAGATTGGATGTGCCAGTTGAGGTTCGAGGGGACTTACCCCCTGTGGTGAGTGACTATCCAGACATCTTTCCTGACGATCTGTTTGAGTTGCCACCAAGCCATGATGTGGAGTTATCTATTGATCTTATTCTAGGAACTACTCTTATCTCTATGCCATCTTATCGCTTTGCACTTGTTGAGTTGCGAGAACTCAAGGTGCAGTTGCAGGAATTGCTGGATAAAGCGTTTGTACGGCTGAGTACGTCGCCGTGGGGAGCACCAGCTTTGTTCGTGAAGAAGAAGGATCGGTCGATGAGACTATGTATAGAAAACTGGAAATTGAACCAGCTAACAGTGAAGAACAGGTATTCGATGCCAAGGATCGATGACTTATTTGATTAGTTGAGGGGGTCCCGCTGCTTTTCGAAATTTGACTTGAGGTCATGGTATCACCAACTGAGGAATAGGGATGAGGACATAGCGAAGACCGCCTTGCGGACTCGTTATGGTCACTACGACTTTCTGGTCATGCCATTTGGTTTGACGAACCCCCTGATACATTTATGGGTCTGATGACCCGTATCTTCCACTCCTATCTGGACAGTTTTGTGGTCGTATTCGTGGACGATATTCTGGTTTATTTGCCCACGAGGGAGATACATGAGGAGCATTTGCACGTCATCTTGCAGCTTCTGAGAGAACATCGCTTGTATGCGAAGTTTGAGAAATGCGAGTTCTGGATAACATAGGGAGATTCCTTGGACATGTGGTATCGAAGGATGGGTATCAGTGGACTCGAAGAAGACTGATGCAGTGACGGATTGGCAGCAACCGAAGAACATTTTTGAGATCTACAGTTTTCTGGGTCTAACGAGTTATTATCGGTGATTCGTGAAGGACTTCTCTAGGCTTGCAGCACCGATGACGCGTCTGACGTGGAAATGAGTTAGTTTTGTGTGGAGTGAGTCTTGTGAGTCAGCTTTCCAGGAGCTGAAGAGGAGATTGACCAGTGTGCCAGTGTTGATTATTCCTGAGTGAGGTCTGGGGTATACAATGTACTGTGACGCGTCACTTGATGGTTTAGGCTGTGTGTTGATGCAGGAAGGCAAGGTTGTAGCCTACGACTCGCGACAGTTGAAGACACTTGAGAGGAATTACCCGACTCATGATCTAGAGTTGGAAGCCATAGTCTTCGCTTTAAAGACATGGTGGCATTATCTACATAGTGAACACTTCAAGGTTTTCTCTGATCACAAGAGCTTAAAATACTTATTTTCGCGGAAAGACTTGAATCTTCGCCAACGACGATGGATGGAGTTGTTAGGAGACTACGATTTTGATTTGCAGTACCATCAAAGAAAGACAAATGTGGTAGCTGATGCGCTCAGCAGGAGATCTCATGGTTTGTTAGCTTCTGTGGATATACGGGAATGGGATATGCTCGGAGCTGTTGGAGAGTTTGATATGTGTCTGAGGGAGACAGGGGAAGACGTGACTTTATATTCAGTAACTTCACAACCTGCATTAGTTTCACGTGTGTTAAAGGCTCAGGGGACCGATCAAGAGGCTCAGATAATTAGGGACCGCATTGCTAGTGGGAAGGACATAGCAGGATGGACGGTGGGTTCAGATCAGAGTTTGAGGTTGGCCGGGCGCCTGTTTGTGCCAGAGTCGTGCCGTGCTGAGGTGCTACATGAGTTTCATCATTCACATCTTGAAGTGCATCCGGGAGGCATAAAGATGTATCATGACTTGCATCATCAATTCTGGTGGACGGGGATGAAGAGGGATGTGATCCGATTCATTTCTCGATGCTTTACTTGTCAGCAAGTAAAGGTGGAACACCAGAGACCTGCAGGATTGTTGCAGCCATTGCCTGTATGTGAGTGGAAGTGGGAGAATGTCACTATGGATTTTGTATCAGGACTTCTACACTCACCGAAGGGGCACGATGCTATTTGGGTTATAGTGGATAGGTTGACAAAGTCAGCACATTTTCTTCCCATTCGAGTGAGAGATTCAGTAGACAGATTGGGTAGGTTGTATGTTCGGGAGATAGTCCGACTACACGGAGTACCGGTGACCATTGTTTTTGATCGAGACCCGCACTTTACATCGCATTTTTGGCAGAGTCTTCAGGTGACTTTGGGGACGAGCTTGACTTTTAGCACAGCTTTTCACCCACAGACCGACGGTCAGTCCAAGAGGACCATTCAGATTTTGAAGGATATGTTGAGAGCCTGTGTGCTTGATTTTTAGGGTTCTTGGGAGGATCATCTATCACTGGCAGAGTTTGCATACAACAACAGCTATCAGTCCAGTATTGGGATGGCACCGTATGAGGCTCTGCATGGTAAACCGTGTAGGTCACCTATTTGTTGGACAGAGGTAGGAGAGACCGCTATTTTGAGACCCAACTTAGTACAGGAGACGACAGAGCAGATTATCGTGATTTGTTAGCGTCTGGTGACAGCTCAGAGCCGCCAGAAGAGTTATGCGGATCAGAGGAGGAGACCGTTAGAGTTTGCATTGGGGGATCACGTGTTTTTGAAGGTCTCGCCACACAGAGGGTTGATGAGGTTTGGCCATCGCGGGAAGCTATCACCACGTTTTATTGGACCGTTCGAGATCCTGGAGAGGATTGGGGTGGTAGCATACCGTCTGGCCTTGCCAACTCGGTTAGCATCTGTGCACAACGTCTTTCATGTTTTGATGCTTCAGAGGTATGAGACCGATCCTTCGCATGTGATAGATTGGACCGAGCTACAGGTGGATGAGGATGTCACGTATGAGGAACGCCCAATGAGGATTCTGGATACAAAAGAGCAAGTGTTGCGGGGGAGAATGATTGCGTATGTAAAAGTTCAGTGGCTTCATCACGGGGTTGAGGAGGCGACTTGGGAGCTTGAGTCTGGAATGCGTGCTAGATACCCAGACCTGTTTACCTCGTGACCTTGTAGTGAATTTCGAGGGTAAAATTCCTTAAGCGAAAGTGTTGTGAGACCCTGCACCATTTTATTTTCTGATATATGTAAATGATGGCGTATTTTTCTTCATGTTATATATCATCGATGCATGGTTTATCTTCGGTTTTGCATGTGCTTTACGCTTTCTCGGACCTTGTTTAGGCTTGTTTGGTTGGCCTTAGAATGCAAAATCGAGACCAAAAACCAGTAGGCTCAAACCCTGAGGTTTGGTCGACTAGGCTGCTATGTTCGGTCGACTGAACCAGTTTTCTTGAGTTCGATCGACTGAACCAAGGGGTTCGATCGACTAACCTGTGGCAGTTCACGTTTTTTGAGGAGCTTCTGTCGACTGAAGTGGCCTCTTCAGTCGACCAAACAGCCTTTTCGTAGAGCATATATGTATTCCAGCCCCTAGAATGTTTGGAGAAAACTTATTTCTTCCATTCTCTATACCTTCTCTCTACATATTTGACCCGCCCGAGCCTATTTTCGACGATCAACTTGTGGATCCTTGCTATCTACACTGTTAGCTTTGCGCTCATCCGGTCAGATTCTCGTTCTGACGAGGTCCAATTTTTGAGGCCTCGGATTTTGACCTAACAAGGTAGGATTCTAGACCTACTGCTGTTATGAGGGCTTTATATGTAATTATATGTGTTTTTACCGGGTAGAAAATGCATCAAATGTCATCTTTTCTGTTTAAGCCTTATTTTTCTAATAGAAAGCATGTTGTTCGCTTTTCTTGGCTTATAGTACTGTATGACATGTGGTAGTGTGGTTTTCAAAGGGTTTTCTTAAAAATAGTAGAAAATGATGGTTGAGTTTCAGGTCTTGAAATGTTTTGTTGAAAACGGAAAAAAATATTTTGAAAATATTTTATTGATCTCCATGTTGATGGATGGATCTGTATATACATGTATAATGTATATTTGTGAAATATTTTTCGTAGTTGAGCTATGGTTCAATTTTTGAGAAGATTATCTAGATGTACCGGGATGACGGGTATTTGGCACGAGTTACCCTCGGTGTAAGTTTGGAAACGTGGGCAGCGTAGGTCCTTTGTACCTTCGGGTTAGTCCCTGTAAATTGAGTTGGGTGCTCTGTACCCTCGGTTGTCGCTTGTAAATTGAGTGGTTACGTTATGGTGCTTCGTATAGAACTTGTGTGTATCTAACCGGTCCCATGATGTATGGGGATTAGATACTGGACAGGGGTCATCGTTGTTACCTCTGTCGTGTAATGGAGTCGGTACATAGGATCATATTCTTCTTTTTCCACGATGGTACATTCTGTGAGGGAACAATGTTTTGATTACTGTTTTTCCATAACTGTGGTGGTTTATCTACACTATTTGCAACACATGGTTTGAAGGATGAAAACATGGGTTTTATGTTAATGAAATCATTTTGGGAGACTGGTGTAGTCTAATGGGAAAACTTGTGGATTATGGATGGAAAACCTTTTGGGTTTTGTGGTTGAGTTCGCTCCTACTTTATATGATTGCATATTTCCTGTTTTATAGCTTTATTGTTTGTTTCTATTGGGCTTCGGCTCATGGGTGGAATTTTATGTATAAAAACTTTTTCAGGTGATGATGTGGATGATGATCTTGAGTACATCTAGTGATGCCCGTGATGACGGATGATGGAAGACTGTAATAGTTTTCTTTTTTGGTATGCCTGTTCCTAAAGGCAAGTTTTATACGCCATAAGGCGATATACTGTATGCATATTGGAACTGTATGCCTTTATTTGTGAGAGATATATTTTTTGGGTATTCTATTGGTTTCAACATGCGGATTTAAATGTATGAAAACCTATATTTTCATAAAATTTATGTTTGGTGGATTTTCACGTGACCCTAGATTTTGGGGCTTTACATGGAGCCTGTTTCAGTGATTGGCAGTCTAGTTTTTATTTTTCAAAACTCGTTTACAAAATAATGATCTTTGCAGTTTGCCTCTAACAATTGGTATCAGAGCCCTTTTGATTTTGTTTACGGTTAATCGAGGGATCGAGTAGTTTTAGAACTATGCTAACTTTATTTTGCAAGCATTCTAATCCTGATTTTATGATCATTATTTTTTTCATGTTTGATTGAATGGTTGAATGATAATTATATTTAATTTTTAATCATGAGGGTTGATCGTAATAGTTTAAGTTTTTTTAGTTCGAATGTGAGCCTATGGGACATAGATTTTCGCTGTAAAAGTTTTTCTTTACTTTTAAATATTATTTAGAATATTTCAGAACTGGTTTAAATATTCAAGAACACAAAGAACAGGCGGCGGCATAACTGGTGGCACTAGAGGTGGTTTCAAGTTTTTTGGGCCACGGATCGGAGTGGTTTTTCTATAATTTTTGTGACAAATTTTTTCGGCAATATTTTGCAGTTTTAGGCTTAAAAATAGTAATAAAACAATTCCTAAAAAATGAAAAAACACAATGGAAAAATATCTCGTCGGCGGCACTTTGGGCAGTTCGGGCCATATTATGTGATCTTTTTGGGTGTTTTGAAAACACTTTTTGGGCAGAATTTTTACAATAAAACAACAACAAAATATACCTGGAAAATAGTCCAAAAATTGGAGAAAAATTTCTATAGAAAACGAGGCAAAAAGTGGCCGCGGCGGAATCGGTGCTATTTTTGGGGTCGTTTTTGAGCTTTTTCATGACTATTTTAGAGGAGTTCTTAAAGGCAACATATTGATGGATATCAGTGCTAAAAACAGGAGGAAATAGGAACCAAAATGACCACAAGAAAAGAGGGAATAGGTGGCGGCAACAGGGGCCACGCTGGACAGGCGTCGCGGGTGCTTTGGTGGCCATCGAAAGCTATATTTTGAGCTATTTTTGAACCGGAATTTTTATCAAAAAATAGTATTTTTTGTAAGCTACATTTTAGAAAAAATTGAGACAAAATGAAGCTTAGATGAGGTTGGGATGGCCTCGGGAAGTTGTAGCAACCAGGAGCGGTGCAGCTATAGCGGCAACGGTGGTTCGGCGACCATCGAAAGCCATTTTTCTAGATGTTTTGGAACTGGAGATTTTACAACAAAAAAATAGTATATTTCGTTAGCTACATTTTTGAAAAAACGAGGATGAAAATAGAGTTCGAAAAGAGGTCGAAAAAGCCTTAGAAAAAGGCTGACGCAGTGCTACCACGGCACCGACGGGTGGCCGACGGTGATTACTGGTTTTGGGACTCTTTGTGGCTATTTTCTGATATGTTTTGATCCGGATATGTTGTATATCTATAAGAATGCTAGTGGATGAGTCCGGGTTGAATTCTAACAAGAATAAGATGTTTTTTGCAGTGATTGAAAGACTGAAAACTTATCTGCATACAGGAACCTAAAACTCAATATAGTTTATGTTTGATCACAAAATTGGGATATATACATATCTTGCATTTTTATTTATATAAACTACGTGTATGATGTATATCTATTTTATTTTTCCTGTTTATTTTAATTAATTCAAAAAATTCGATTTTAATTAATATTTTGTAATGAAAAATAAAATAAATTTTTTTTAATTAAAAGTTTCTTTTAATTAAATTAAAAAACTTTAGATATTTTATTTTTACAAAATAACACGTTTAAGATGATTTTTTAAAATCGAATATCTTGAAAAAACGTAAAAATTAATTTTGATTTTTGAATTAATTAAATTCAAAAATATTTAATCTTAATAAATTATTTTTTTCGAAAAGTGTGTAATGTAAAAATAAAATATTTGAATGCCCTTAATCAATACCTTAGCTTTAAAGCAAAAAAAAATATTGTGCATTCATCAGTAATTTTATTTGTTACGTATTAAAATACGGCAAGATGGTTTGGCAAATTAGAATCTTTTGGAAGATGTACACAGAAAGATGATTTAAAATCTTTTGGATTATGTGATTTTCAAAATTAATAAATTTATTTTAATTAAATAAATTTTTATAACCCTACAAAATATTTTAAAAATCTAAGTGAGAGAAAAAATTTATTCACAGATAAATCATGCGGTCTCCATCACCAATATGTAGCTGATGTAATTAATTCTGCGTGTTAGCAGTAAGGCCTTTCTCCCATTATGCATAATTAATTACGGTATCACCAGTACGAGCCTCCTTTAGGGATAATTGTAGATAATTGTAGATAATTGTTAGTGTGGATCACTTCTCCATCTGAAGGGTTCATTGCGAAGCAATTAATTTGATATTAAGTGGTGGTTAACACTTAGCTGTAAATTATAGTATTCTCTCCATATGAGTCGCTGCTATTATTTGTTGGACCGAAACTATTCAGCTATTTAATTTTACTTGGTATGGTCTGTTGCTTAGATAGTAAAAATTAATAGGAATTGCCTTGTCAGGACAAACAATGGATAGTAGACGTCTTCCCATCGAGCTATGCTATTCACAGGGTACTAGGTTGCTGGCGATTTTTTTTAAATGGTAGAGGGAACCAATTTTAAATTAAATTCAAAGTTTTACTCGCCATAATTAATGGTTATTTTAATTATGTGATTCTCAGGATTAAAATGGTGTTTAATTCACTAGTTAATATACTTAAAAAGAACAAACTAGCGAGATCGAATTTTATTGACTGAAAATGTAACTTGGATATAATTTTAACTATCAAGGGTGTTCATTTAATGCTAGGAAATATGTTTGTTTCTGAAAAGGGTTCTTCCTCTAGGCCCAAAGCCATGAAGAAGAAAAATATTCAGAAACAAGGTGACACGATTTTTAAAGTAGTTAGTAGCCCATGCGCTGGTGTGAAAAAGTCAAAAAGTAGATGTTTTCACTGCAACTAGACATGACACTAGAAAAAGTAATTTTTAGTTTATCTCAACAAGCTTAACAATTAGAGTAAGTTATATTCACTGGTTGTGGAAACATGTTTAGCGGTGTTATCTACCAGTACCTAGTGTATAGATACTAGAGCCACTAATTATGTCTACAATTCATTGCACGGGATCCAGGAAACCTAATAACTTAGTGATGGAAATATTTACCTGCATATGGGCAATAATACAAAGATGACAGCAGTTGCAGAGGGAGATGTCACTCTTAGTTTTAATAGAGATTGGGTTTTAATATTGAGATATTATCTTTATGTACTTGCCATTAGAAGGAACATAATTTTCATTTCTAGATTGGTTAAAGATGGATATTTAGTTTATCTTAATAACTTTGTGGTTATTAAGGATAATAAAAAGGTTATCTGTTCTGGTACATTGGTGGATGCTCTTTGTAATATTACATCAATCTCTCCTACACTGTCACTAATTGAATTGAATAACACATCTAATTTACCGTATAAGAGAAAATTTTCTTCTTTAATAAACCAAACGTTTCTTTGGCACTTACACTTGGGTCATATTAACCTAAAAATGATAAATAAACTAGTAGAAGATGGACCTTTGAGTTCATTGAAAGTGGAGGCACTTCTAGTATGTGAGTCCTTCTTAGAAGGTAAGATAACCAAGAGGCCTTTCTTCGCCAAAGGTTATAGAGCTAAAGAACCGTTAGAACTGGTTCATTTTGATGTGTGTAGTCCTATGACTATCCGGGCTAGAGGTAGCTTTACGTATTTCGTCAGTTTCATTGATGACTACTAAATGTATGGATACATTTACCTGATGCACTGTAAGTCTAAATACTTTAAAAAATTCAAAGAATTTAAGACAGAGGCGGAGAAGCGTCTAGGTAAAAGTATCAAATCACTACGGTCCGACCGTGGTGGGGAGTACCTCTTTAGAGTGTTTAGGGATTACCAGTTGTTAAAGGAGATTATATCCCAGTTGACTGCACCGGGCACTCCGCAGCAAAATGGTGTGACAAAAAAAATGACTCTTATGGAAATGGTAAGGTTAATGATGAGTTATTCAGGATTATCCGATTTATTTTGGGGACTCGCATTAGAGATAATGGCTTATATTCTGAACTTGGTACCTTCTGAGTCAGTAACTTCTACTCCCACAGAATTGGGGACCAGGCATAAGCCTAGTCTAAGACATATTCAGATTTAAGGGTGTTCAACACATGTGCTAAAAGGAAACGTGGGTAAGTTGAAATCGAGGACACAAGTCTGTTTCTTTATGGGGTATCCTTAGGGAACGAAGGGTAATTTATTTTATAATTCTAATGATCAGAAGATCATTGTTAGCAATAATGCCTGATTCTTGGAAGAGGATTATATTATGCACTGCAGGCTCAAAAGTAAAATTGTTTTGGAAAAATTGAGAGAAAATACCAATAAAATAGAAGAGGAACCACAAGTCACTGATATTCTATTACCTCGTCGTAGTGGGAGATTTATTGGGACAGGTACAGATCATGATCAGGGTACTACCATTAACACGTCTACTGGACATGTGGGTAATGGTGCAAAGGGTTCAGATGCTGCACAATGTGTTACTGCTAGTACACAGACGCCGATAGTGCCTTGTCGTAGTGGGAGAGTTGTTCATTAACTTGATCGGTATATGTTCTTGGGAGAGTTTTTTCACAAGATCCCGGTAGAACTAGATATCGAACCCTGTAACTACAATGAAGAACTCCAAGATAAAGATGCAAATCTTTGGCAAAAGGCTATGAATTCAGATATAGAATCTATGTATTCCAATCAGGTTTGGAAACTTATAGAACCATCAGAAAGAATAAAACCCATCGGATGTAAGTGGATCTACAAGAGGAAGAGAGGAGCAGACGGGAAAGTTGAAACCTTCAAAGTTAGGTTTGAAACCTTCAAAGTCAAGCATGTTACAAAAGGGTTCTCTAAAAAAAAGGGATCGATTATGAAGAAACCTTTTCATCGGTAGCCATGCTTAAGCCTATCTGAATTCTCTTATCTATTATCGCTCATTTCGATTACAAAATTTGACAAATGGATGTCAAGACAGCTTTCCTTAACGGAAGTCTTGACGAGTGTATCTATATAGTATAGCTAGATGGTTTCATAGCAAAGGGCCAGGAGCATATATTATGCAAGTTTAAGAGATCCATTTATGAACTTAAGCTGACATCAAGATCTTGGAAGACGTAGTTTGATTAAGCCATAAAGTTTTATGATTTTTATCAGAGTCCAGATAAGTTCTGTGTGTACAAGAAACGTGACGAATGCATGGTGGTCTTTCTAATACTTTATTCAGATGATATCTTGCTCATCGAAAACGATGTGGGGTGTTATCTATTAAGGTTGTATACTGAAAATTATGTTTTTAGTATTTAATTTTTTTAATAAAATTAATATTTCATTTTATAAGAATCTTAATGAACAATGTATACAGTATCATTTCTTTAATGTTATGCATGGATGTTATTTATTGTGTACAGTATTTAATATGGTGTGTAGAGTACGGCTAGCACATAGAAGACCATATTATAGGTTCTTGCAGAATATAAGTATTTGTTCACAGTTTAGATGGAAAAGGGCATACCATCGGTACGACTATAGTACAGAGTTTTAGTAGGCATATCTTGGTTATAGGGAACAGATAATAGCATCGTTTATTGTTCTGACTCTCTGTGCTAGTACACTTTGTGTGTACTGAACATGACCACATTGGGATAATTAATTTTATACTAGGTAGATAAATTAATTCGCACCCCAAGTTTATTATGAGTGCTTATGCTCTTAATCCCGAAATAATTTTTATTTGTGTATAATTAATACCATTGTTTTGATTCATTTGAAGGTGAAATCTTTTATGGGTCTATAGTTATAATGAGTTAGATAGCAATATTAATTATATAATGAATATTAATTATTAACGGAATCCACATCTTGATTGTTCAGGATTGACGATACCCACATAAATAAGTTTATAAGTTTTAACTTGGTCAAACCCTGCAAGTGGATTTAATTATCCAGCAGTCAAATACGTTAAGCAGAAGGGCTTAAGGAATTTTAAAAATGCCGATTAAATTAAATTATAAGTAATTAAATTTAACCGGTGGTTAACGGGAATCTTAACATGGGAAGATGAGTTAAGCATTTAATAATAGGAGCTGAATGCAAGTTGGTCTTGAGATTATGGCTTAGAGTACAGTTACAGTTTTTTAGTGGTGTGAACTGTAATTTAGTGTTTTATAACCGTTGCAACGTTTTTATAATTACAAATACCGCTGATAGGTTTGCATAATTATGAAAATTGCTAGATAAGTATCTAGGTTACAGTAGAAGTTTTTGTCATAATACTCTACAGGTCCCTGCTGTAGCCTTATAAATATGCGGGTAGGCTGAACCAAATTCATAACTCGTATTGAAAACTAAGGTTGACCAGGTTTTGCTGGTACGAGTTCTCGAAGGATCGTAACCCACACTATATTTGGGAATTCATAAGGGAATATAGTAAAAGGTTTGATGAGAACATCAACTAGGAATCAAAAATTGTAGTTGGAGAGTCGACCAAAAAGGTATTCTTCTAAATTAACTGTGGTGGTACACATTTTATTTTGATCGTCCGACATCAAAAAGTTTTATCTGGAGCTTGTTTCGGTGATTGCCCATCCAATTATTTTTATTCAGAAAATCGTTTACAAAAATAATGATCTTGGCAGTTTTGCCTTCATCATTATCATCGTTAAACGTATGGTTATCTGGGCAATTCGATATGAACGACTTGGCAGAAGTCAGTCAATTCTTTAGGATCAAGCTTTTGCGAGATCAAAAACAAAAAAATTTGAATTTATCACAAGTAAAGTTTATTGATGATATCCTTGCACATTTTAGCATACAGGATTTTAAGAAAGGGTTTCTCCCTTTCAGGCATGGAATCACTCTATCTAAGGATTAGTAACTTAAGACACCTGATGAGATAGAGAAGATGAAGGCGGTTCCTTATGCTTCGGTAGTAGGAAGCCTAATGCATGCAATGCTTTGTAATAGAGCCGACATCTGCTTTGCTATTGTCATGGTTAGCAGATATCAGTCTAACCTGGGATAAGAGCATTAGACTGCGGTAAAGAATATAATCAAGTACCTGAAAATGACTAAGAATTATATGTTGATTTTCCAGGCAGATAGTCTAGTACCTTTAGGGTACACAGACTTAAATTTCTAGTCGGACAAAGATTTTCTTAAGTCTACCTCAGGATATGTGTTTACCTTAGGAGGTGGAGTTATAAGTTGGGCGAGTATCAAGTAGCCTTGTACTAATGATTTCACCATGGAGGCCAAGTACATGGCAACTCTTGAAGCAGCCAAGGAGGCCGTTTAGCTCATGAACTTCCTGTTAGATCTAGATGGAGTACCTTCAGTTCAATTGGCTATTATAATTTATTGTGATAATAGCAGAGTGGTTGTAAACTCAAAGGAACTAAGAATCCACAAAAAAGGAAAACACATTGACCGTAAGTATCACCTTATACTAGAAATTGTACAGATGGGTGATTTTGCTATGACCAAGATTGCATCAAATGACAACCTTGTAGATCTTTTTACGAAGAGCTTACCAGCTAAGACTTTTGACAGTCATGTAGAGAGCATGGGAGTCAGATGTATTGCAGCATAATTTTGAGTATAAGTGGAAAATTGTCAGGGTTGTTTACTAAAAATCATGGATTTTATTTGATTTAGTATTTAATTTTATTTTAATAAAATTATTTTTCTATTTTATGAGAATTTTAATGAGTAATATATGTAATATCATTTCTTTAATGTTATGCATGGTTGTCCTTTATTCTGTACAATATTTAATCTGGTGTCTAGAGTACGGCTTGCATACAAAAGACCATATTATAGGTTCTTACAAAATATAAGTTTTTGTTCATAGTTCATATGAAAATAGATAAACCATTGGTATGACTGTAGTATAGAGTTTTAGTAGGCCTGCCTTGGTCACGGGGAACAGATAATAGCATCGTCTATTGTTCCGACTCGCTGTGCTAGTACACTTTGTGTGTACTAAACATGACCACATTAGGGTAATTAAAAGCGACGGCCTCTTTGCTTGTCTATGCTTTCCTCTTTGTTGGACCTTAGAACCACTCCGTGTGGGTTTTGAGCAATTGAAGGCTCTCTTAACCATTCTATGTGATTGAGAATGCCCCTTTAACCTTCAGTCCTTCTCATGACCTTAAACTGACTTTTTGGTCCTCGAACGACCCAAAAGGTTCCCCGTTACCCTTGATGGTCCTCGTCACAACCTAAAATCGATAAGCTTACCCCCTAAGTGTTTGGTCCACCTTGTGACCTTAAACTGACCTTAACCACATTAGTCTCTTTCTTTGAAGCCCTAGAAGATTAGGTATACCTCTTTTAAGCCCTAGAAGACTAGGCGTACCTCTTCCAAGCCCTAGAAGACTAGGCATACCTTTTCCTAAGCCTTAGGGAACTAGGTATACCTCATTTCTTTAAGTCCTAATGCGCTAGACATCTCTAGTTATTTGCGAAACATTGTCAAGGTCCTAAGTTCGTGAGACTATTTTTAGGTTTACCATACCCTAATATTCTAAGCACCCTAAGCCCTACTTCCCAGGCACATCTAAGTGCAGTTATTAAAAGGTTTTAAATTTGGTCACTTCTTCAGATCGTGACTTAACCTTTTGATGTTCTCATGTTTTGCATCATACCTTGTATATGCACCATGTTTTGCATCTATCATGCATCTTGATTATCTAGTTTGCATCGTATGCATTACCCTGCAAACTACAATTGGTCTAATCCCTTGCAATAGAGGTATGTAAGAAGCTCGTTGAAAATTTTAGTTCGACCACACTTTTATGTATGTTTTGTTTGTGCCTAAAATTGGCTGCTTGTTCAAATGGTTTATCTCTAGAACTTTCACATTTACTTGCACCACAAGTTGCTACAAGCTCTGTTAAAGAGGGGCAACTATAGACACCTTAATCTGACCAAGCCGAATCTTAGGCACCCATCTCGAATGCGCTCCAATGACGAAAAAATGAGAGTCATACCAAAGAATACCCCCGAGCAAGCAAAGATCACAAATATAGCTCAAAACCCTATGACCTTAAACCAACCTTCAGGCCGTGATATCTTTATCCTCACGGTTACTACCTTTTTGAAAACCCTAAAATAGGCCGTATCCTTACTATCCAAGCCGTAACCTTTTTGAAAGCCCTAATTTAAGTTGTGACCTTCTTTGTCATAGCTATTGGTTTTTATCCAGATCGTGACTTTTGAAAGTCACAACAGTCCTTTTCACCACCATAAAGGTAGCAGCCTGTACTATACAAAAGCAAAAAGGTAGCGGCCGTCGCTGTTACCCTTTTTTGGATAGGTGGCAGCATTTCGGACTGTTTCTAGTCTCCCACCTTGCCTATAAATAGGCATCGTTTTTGCATAGAAATAAGAGAGAATCAACTTGGATAACAAATCTATGGCAAAAAATCCATTCCCACCCAATATTTCTATATTCATACCATACTTTTTGAGACTCGTTTGTGTTCTTGCTTGCCTCGGAGGAACTCTTGGAGTGCGTATATTGGATCAGAGGTATCGTATTCTCACCACAAGGGGCCATTCGAGTTGGATATACACACAAGGTAACCTTAGGATCTCGCGACTCTTCTTAAACCCTCATTCTTTTGCCCCGAGGGTGTCATGGATAAGGTTTCCATTGCTTTGTTGATTGTTTATCATATAAAATAGTTATTTTTTAAAAGTTTTCATTACTAACAGTGTCTTTGTAGCCTATAGTATCATATATTCACATTTATTCATATTCTGTTTCGATGCACACAAGCACAATGAACACATTAGAAGTTTACTGAGGTTCTGGAACATCACGACTATAGGTTCTGTTAAACTGACGGTCGTGTCCTTTCTATAAGAGACGACACATTTATACCTTTGCATATGAACAGCCATAACATTCTGTTGTTATGTCCGTGACATTGCTTTCATCTCAAAAATGTAAAAATTCTTTTCAAAGCTCTCTGCTATGCATTTATCTTAAGTTTATAAGTCCTGCTATTGCTCTGTTTAATATTTTCTCTTTCCATACCACTGTTTAACGTTCTATTGGGTAACGGATGGCAGATCTGGCCTAGATCAAATGGGTCATGGTCTCCACTCTATATGCCTTCATATTAGCATGATTTTGGGGTTTTCTACAAGTGATGGCCACCTCATTTTTCTTTCCGTTTGTCATGGCTATGAGATTTGTGTTGAGACTAGTATCTTGAAAGAGTGTTTCAAATGTTTTATTAATCATATTCATCATCTTAAATATTCTGTTAAGAGTTATTGTTTGTATAGTGGATTAGGAATGGTAGATCTAACCTAGAATCAATAGGTTATGGTCTTTGTCATGTATATTCACCCGAGCTTGTTTTAAGCCTCGTGCCACGTTTATATCCTTTCCGTAACCATAAAAATCATGACCGTGACTTTTATTTGTCACGGCCATGAGATTTGTCTTTCTTTTCTTTGTGGTAACCTTATTTATCACAGTCGCATGTTTTGTGACTTCTTTTGTCATGGCCGCAACATTAGTTGCTACAGCTGTGAGCTTTCTGCATGTCTAGTAGCTCAAATATGATGTTTAAGTCTCTCATGTTTATGCTGTACAACTTGTATAAAGCATGTTAGGGACAAAAATATTGTTGAACGACCTTTAGACCATTCCTTATTCGTTTTATCGCTTATTTGCATATTTGTCTTTTTTCTTTGCACAAACGATACGTGTGGCATATCTAAAAATGATAACCAAGTTGCATGACACTAGAATCACAGTTAGATTTTTGTTACGTTGCTTGTTTTTGTTTGAACTCTCTTTAACCTCATGTTCTGTATATGTTACCCTTAAAAAGTTTACAACAAGAACCAATAATGACAAAATAGAGGCCAACCTTACGGTTAGTCGAAAAGGGTGCCTAATACCTTTTCTTTTCATACCTTAGCCCCCGAATCCTCTTTTCTCTAGTTACATTTTAAAAAAACCCACAAACTTCTTTTGTTTTTCTTGGTTTTTCTCAAAAACCAAGTGGTGACTTCATTTTTCTTAAAAACGTTCTTGAATATCTTAGATTTTCTTATTTTAAAAAGAAAGAAGACATTTTTCTAAAAATAATAGATATCCGATGCACCGTTTGCCCGCCTCGAAAACACCCGCAGCAAGCATACAAGCTATTCTTCCTGTGAAATCAATTGCTCTGTATGCCTTCACGCCAATAGGAGTAAGGGTATCACATCATTCTCCTTAGATCTGTACAATGGTTTCATCTTCTGCATGCACCCATATCTTCTTCTGACAGCAACTGATGAGGGCTTGATGTCCGTAGAGTCAATCCATGCCAATAATTACGTTGTAATCGTTAAGATTCAGGACTCGCATGTTGTATGACGTATGGGTGTTGGTCACTCTTCATGTCCTACAAACGGAATCATCCTGCATATGATATCCTACAAGCATAACTACTTTCATGGTTTAGTTTAACGTTTCCAGTTCCAAGCATAAAGATCCCATATAGGCCAAAGATATAAAAGAATGGGATGATCCAGAATCAAATAATACTTTCACTAAGGTATCGAATAACACAGACACACCTTGTATGACTTGGTTATCTTCCATTTCCTCTAGGGCAAATATTTTTCTTTCAAGACTCCCATCGTACTAATTGATTGTCTTGATTAGCCCTTCTTCAAGTGTGGCAGCTTCATCGACATGAAGTTCTTCCCACTTCAGAGCATTGGCAAGATCAGGTTCGTAATTTCTTAGCATCGATACGTGAAAAACGTTGTGAACACTAGCGAGTTATGGAGGTAGGGCTAGGTGGTATGTTACTTCTCCAACTTTAGTTGAGATATCGAATGGTCCAATGTATCTTAGAGTTATCTTTCCCTTCTTGCCGAAACGTATAACTCCTCGTTGCGGTTGAATCTTCAAAAATACAGGATCTCCCACTTCAAATTAGAGCAATCTTCATCTTTAGTCAGTGTAGCTCTTTTATCTGCTTTGAGCGGTAGCAATTTGTTATGAGACCAATCAGATCTTCTCGGTGGTTTCTTATATTAGGTCGGGTCCAAGAAGTATGTTCTCTTCAATTATTGGATCATTTTTTAGGTGGTTAAAACTCCATCAGGTTCTAAGTGTCCATTACTGCAGTCGAGGTCTTTCATCCTTATTAGGCGATGGCAGAATCTGGATTCTAAAGTTTGATGAGAAAGGTCGGTGTAAGTATCGGTGTGTGTGGACGTGCTTCCTCTTTTGCATGAAAAGTTGAAACCTTGAGCTCGGGGTTGTCTCATGTTTTTCTATTTTCCTACTGGCTGTATAACTCTCGCTCCTCAGTTACTCAAATAGGTGGGTCAGGTACGAGCTACTTTGGAGAAGCTTAAATTCTATTGTGAGGTCTTATCGTAAGTTCCTAGGTGCAACAATGTCATCTCTAACTGTAGATCATTGTTGGCATAGTTATATCCGCCGTGGTCTCAGAATAAGACGTAGTCGATTGAATGAGTCCCTTTCTTAGCCATTTTTGCAATCGGGGGTCTTAATCTTCAAAGCATGTTAAACGCAGACATTGGCAGACATTCAAAGTTATAACACCAAGAAGGGAAGTGTGGATCTTTTGGTGGTTCTTTGAGTAGCGTTATAACTGTTGGTCTGCTTCATTTGGATCTGATGGTAAAGTTTCCTTTGAGATGGCTTAGGGTTTCTCTTTACTGGATTCTCCGGGGATGTTCTGCATATAGCTTTGCTGACTTGTTAGGGCCTCCCACCACTTTTGTTTAGAGACCTTGTGCACAGGGAATGTTGGTCTTTGCTTTGGCAGGATTTGAGTTGGAGCTTCTAGAGCTGATCTATTTGTTGCTTCCTCTTGGCTGGCTAAGGGCCATCTGTTAGGGTTGGTATACTGAAAATTATATTTTTAATATTTTATTTTATTTTTTAATAAAATTAATTTTTCTATTTTATGATCATCTTTATGAGCAATGTATGTATATCATTTCTTTGTTATGCAAGGATGTCCAATATTCTGTATAGTATTTTATTTGGTGTGTAGAGTACGGCTTGCACACATAAGATCATATTTTAAGTTCTTGTAGAATATAAGTTTTATGTTTATAATTTAGACGAAAATGAACATACCATCAGTATGACTATGACACAGAATTTTAGTAGGCATGTCTTAGTTACGGAAAATTGATAATAGCGTCGTCTATTATTCCGACTCTCTGTGCTAGTATACATTGTGTGTATTGAACAGGACATTTGGGGTAATTAATTTTATACTGACTAGATAAATTAATTCACACCCCAATGTTATTATGAAGAGTGCTTATTCTCTTAATCCTAAAATAATTATTGATTTGTTTACATTTAATATTCATTATTTTGATTCATTACAGGGTGAGATCTTATATGGGTCTATCTTCTCGGTGAGTTGGATAGCGGTATTATTTATATGAAAAATATTAATTATTAATGGAATCCACGTCCTAATAGATCGGGATTGGAAATACCCCCATAACGATGCTTATAAGTTTTGATCGGGTCAAACCCTGCAGGTGGATATAATTATTCAGCGGTCAAATAAGTTAAGTGGAAGAGCTTAAAGAATATCAAGATGCCGATTAAATTCATTATCAGTAATTAAATTTAATTGGCGGGTATCGAGAATCTTAACGTGGGTAGAAATGGTAAGCATTTAATAATAAGAGCTCAATGCAATAAGGTCTTGAGATTATGGGTCAGAGTGCAATTACAGTTTTTTAGTGGTGTGAACTGTAGTTTAGTGTTTTATGAAAATTGTAGAAATCGCTGCGTCTTTTCATAATTGCATAAACCGCTGGTAGATGTATGTGTTCCACTAGAAGTCTTACTCATAATTACTGCCTAGATCCCTGCTGTAGCCCTATATATATGCGGGTAGGCTGAACCAATATTATATCATACATGATGTCATATTTTGTCTTCCAAGACTAAAGATATCTGGGTTCTACTGGTATGAGTTCTCGATAGTCCGTAGCCCACACTACGTTCGAAGATCGCATAAGGGAATACAATAGAAGATCTTATTAGAGCTTCAACTCAGAATCAAGTCGTAGTTGAAGACTCTATCGACAAAAGGTATTCTTCTAAATTAACTTTGGTTGCACGGATTTTATTTTGATCATTTGTCATCAAAAGTTTTATCTGGAGCCCATTCTGGCGTTTACCCATTCAGTTAATTTTTTTATCGAAAATCATTTACAAAAACAAAGATCTTGGCAGTTTTGCCTCCAACAATTGGTCTAAGAGCCGTTTTATTTTTTGTTTACGGTTTCAGAGTCGAGTAGTTTTAAGAATTGTTGCGAACTTTGTTTTGCAGGCATTCTATGTCACGCCTCAAACTTTGGGTCACGCAAAAAGCCACCAGACAACAACAAAAACCGCCCGAGCAAAAGGGATTTAAAACCAGAAGGCCAAATAAGGCCAAAATCTTTGTAAAAACGTACTACCGTGGGTTTATTGATTTAAAAGAGTAGCCAAGAGACTACGATTGTAGCCCACAAGCCAAGCTTTTAAAAACAAAATACGTGTTTTGAATAAGGAAAACTTTTTGTTTTAAAAGAAGCTTAGGCCATTCCAAACTCTTCCTCGAAGCACAAGCATTTGAATGAAGTTTAAACCATTTGAAAATCCCATTTTGTAACTATTGATCCCAATAACAAAAAATGAAGTAGGAAACTACGGAAAGCAACAATCAACCCAAGATTCTCTCGAAAGCATTAAAACATGCATACATCCATAAGAATCTCATATGATTTACAATATGTTATCTCAAAACATGAAACATATACAGAAATGTATAAACTACCTAACAAAACAAGACAACAGGGTCTTGTCATCAGCCACCTCCGGGCACCACCGGGTCAACCTACAGGACCACGCTTACCTAAAAAATATTTTACAGCAAATTTTCACACCGTGAGCCAAAGCCCAATAGAAACAGACTATAAAGCTGTAAAGCAGGATATGCAATCACAAGCATACATGCTCAACCACAGGAGCCGAAAAGGTTTTTCCAACCCAAAATCCCAAGTTTTCTATCAGTCTAACACGAGCCTCAAAACGGTTTTTACTTCATAAAACTCCACATTTCCATCCTTAAAACCATACATATCAACAATGCAGATAACGTTTTCGCAGTTAAAGAAAAGCAGTAACTAAACGGTTATTTTTCACCCGGATCACACACTGAGGAAAGAGAAAAGATATTTTTCACTCGGAACATGCACCGTCGAAGAAACTAATATAATCAGTAATAAAACTGTATGCTCCACTCGGGCCACACCACCGAGGAGAAAATGTAAACAATAAAACAGTATGCTCCACTTGGGCCACACTACCGAGGAGAAAAGGTAAAATGATTGCTATGTACCAACTTTGTCATAAGGGGACAGAGGTAGCAATTACAGACTCCTGCCCCTTTACCCTATCCCTACACATCGTAGGACCGGTTAAGTAAATGCAAATTCTATACGAATCCACAACAACATAAAGGCTTAGTTTACGGGTTCAACAACCAGAGGGAACAAACCACCCAACCACCTTCTTTACAGGAACTACCCCGAAGGAACAAAAGGTACTTACTCTACGCACGTTTCCGGACTTACACCGATGGCAACTCGTGCCAAATATCCGCTATCTCGGTACATCTAGAGAATCATTTCAAAAACCAACCTATAACTCAATAACTACGAAAAACATTTTCACAAATATACATTAAACATGTATATATAGATCCATCCATCAACATGGAGATCAACAAAAATATTTTCAAAACGTTTTTCCTTGTTTCCAACAAAACAGTTCAAAAACTGAGACTCAACCCCGAGGGTTAGCTCCAAACCTCCAAAACACCAAGTGTTGAGATTTTTATCAAAAATTACCGTTTTCAAAACCACCTTTGAAAACCATATGTCCACAAGTCATACGATGTAATAAACCAAGAAAAGCAAAAAATATGCTTTTTACCCGAAAAATAAGGTTTAAACATAAATATGGTATTTGATGTATTTTCTACCTAGTGAAAACACATATAAACACATATAACACTCTTATACAATAGTAAGGTCTAGAATCCTACCTCGTTGAGTCAAAACTCGAAGCCTAAAAAATTGAACCTTGACGAAACAGAATTCTGTTCAGATATATGCGGAGCCCTCAGCACCAACATCAAGGATCCACTGTTCGTTTGCTAAAAAGTGGGCCCCGGGCCCATCAGAATCTAGAGAGAAGGCAGATGTTTTGGGAGGGAGAAACCATATCTGAAACAATATCTTAAAAATATCTCAAAGGCTTGATATTTATAGAAAATCGCCAAAACACACAAGTCAGTCAACTGAACCATCTATCCAGTCGACTGAAAAATATTCTGGAAATCCAAGACATCCCACCGCCTCAAGTCCAGTCGACTGGACCTTCTTGGTCAGTCGGCTGAACCACCTTCCAGGACGTTCAGTTGACTGGATTAAGCCCCTCAGTCGACTGAATCCCTACTGGTTCCAAAACTGTTTCCAGAATTCAATTTGAGTCCAAAAATCACCACTCAAACAACCCTCTTCAGAACTCGAACAAGTGTAAAACTCATATACACTTACTGTTCTACCATGAAGAAATAAAAACCCAATTCACTTATATCAAAAGTTGACTCAAACTCCGTCAACACTTGAACATTCTCAAAATAAACTGGGTCAGGTCTCACAACTCTCCCCCCTTAAAGGAATTTCATCATCGAAATTCAACACTGCTTCGCAAGCCAAACTCAGCCCATCAATCATCAACAAGTCCTCAAAATTCAACACTACTTCGCAAGCCAAAGCCAAACTCAGCCCATCAATCATCAACGAGTCCTTGAAATTTAACATTGCTTCGCAAGCCAAACGCAGCCCATCAATCATCAACAACCTCTGGTGCAAACCCAACAATACTGCACAACAACAGAAAGGCCCCGACAACGCTATACAATAGCAGACATGCCTCAGCAATTGAAGCCCCAAACTTGTCGTCACACGAGAAAAACACGACTTGAAGATTCTGTCTCCACACAAACTGCCCGCAAGTGCAAGTTCTACTGACACCACGGTCATTCATGAAACATCCATGAAATGTCGGATCAAAATCTAACTCACGCCGTCAAGCCTCAGGGTCTAACTCTCACCGAGCATAAACCACTCCGACGAAGAACGCCTCATACAAGACCAATCCACCATGGAACTAGGTCCAAAAACCACTCCCTACTCCAGGGCATAGAGACTACCTTCCCGTTCTCACTGCCACAAGCTAGCTCAATCGTGCATTGCAATGCCCACAAAGATGAACTCCACGAGGCCAAACACACGACGTCGAACCTTGACATCGGTCACACGAAGGTACACAACCCGTGCACAAACTTTACTCAAGTTCTGACGATCACCAAATGACCACCGACTTTGATACCACATCATCACCCTACAGATGCCAACATCTCCATTACTGAAGCTATCATGACACCAATCCACGAGCAACAACACAACACCCACTCCATAGAGAAGCTCACTTACTCATCTGGAATACCAAAGAACAGATCTCATCAAATCTCCAAACCTTTGCCCTCTATCCAATCTTCCATCACGAAAGGAAAAACACTAGGTGGCACACCATTGTCCCAGACAAGGTTCCACACAACCGAAAACTAACCCGGCATCACAGCCACAAAGTCACCTGATCTGATCAAACATGTCACGTAGATAGAACATCTCATAGGTATCCAACAACCTATACAAACCCAACCATATCTCCCGTGCAACCACACAGCACTACACATCACTACACAACTCAACGCTTCATCATCATATCACTGATACCAAGGCTACAGATCAATCCCAAGTCAAATATGATTGTCGTCGTCCGACAAAACAACATGATGACTGTCATCCGACACCAACTCTAACTCATAACACATACCTCAATCCCTTGAGTCCACAATAGCAAAATATTCGAACCCAAGACACCAAACAAGACTTGCATCTTACACTTAACAATTTCCTCACATCCAGAACTCATCACAGCCCCTCCGTTCCCAGCCAAACAATCGCGTTGGTCTGAACAGGCTACGCCAACCAAGGCTTCTTAAACATCATACCCTTCCTAATCCATACTTTATCACACTCTCGGGACCACCGTCCACACAAACAACAGGTATGTCGAAGCACAACACTTACCACAATCGACTGCTACTCCTTGACTCTAAGAACTCTGAGCAGTTCCAAGCCCCAAATAGGACCCAAGCTAAACTCACAAAAGTCTACCAGAAACCCACCATACACATATTACAGCTGCACTATTTTGACAAAATCCCCACTCTGCCAAGAGCTAAAAGTACACCATATGCACACAACGGTCAACGATCCTCAACTGATCACTGTAAAAAAATTCTACGTCTCAACACCAACTCCTTTGTCTATCAAGAACAAACAGCATAGGGAACACAACCCATATCACAAAAAAAGCCATACTGACAAGGTTACCACGACCTATCATGTTTACCACACTCATACGTACTCTTTTACGACCTTCCACCGCGGGAGAATACCAACCCCATCATGCAATTCTTTACGGTTCCCAACCGCGAGAGCAATTGGATCCCAGGTCACACACACAGACATTCAGATGTAGAGCATCTCGCACCACACGTCGAAGCTACGAAGAATCCGTCTTATAATCACCCAATCACGGCGACACAAGTTCCCGAGTCACAACTCTAAGGGTCACAACACAGGTACAAATCCACTGAGATTCCACAGTCTCAAAACACAACCAAATATGAACCAATCAAGAACTGGGCATCTCTATCCAACCGAGATGAAACAACTCGCACCAGACAATCATCTACAAAACAATCGTCTATAAGAAAACTCCCTCTCTCCTCCCATCCAAAGGAAAGGAAAAGGCTAACAAGAAACCATGACCCAACCTCAGCGTACTGGGAGTACTCCTCAACACTTAGCCTCTAAGAACTTTGTAAGTCCTGCCTCGAGGCCACATTAACTACAGTCACACAGCTATTGTCACTTCAATCACAATAGTCAGGTCATCCGCTATACTAAGCTCTCTCTGACCTCATTCACACACGTGAACACCATCAATCTGCGTACCTGGTACAACACATCCCATTGTACCAAAAATCTCACTTCACAAGGTTGAACTACACAACCTAACTCCTTCTAGGAAAACCACAATCACGTCACAGCCTCGAGTTTAAGGCACGACATCAAACAAAGGGAACCCAATCCTAAGACCTTTCATCTAGAGTTACTAATAACTCCCACAACCATGCAGACACCTTCCGCACTTTCGCTCTCAAAGCGTACATAGATCACAGGCATTGTACCCTACTATTTCTCACTTATCACCCCAAGCTAGTCAAACCACACGGTACACTGCTGAACCTTATTACTCCACACTACGTTCCAGTGGACAAACAATATACCCATCTCTGAACCTAAGGTGGAATAGAAATAACCTCCAAACATATCATACCCAGTATACGTAATCTCATCACTAAGCCAACGACATGAACCTAGCATGGTTCCTAAACGCGATCTCTTAATCACTAGGATATCGACCAAACTACGAACCTGCATTCTCGTAGGAATACCACAGAATTGATACTCATCGCAGGAACCCTTACACATTCCCATATAGCCATAACCCATGCTGTTCCCAACATAACTACAACTCATACTCATTCCTATATCCTTGAGTTCATGCACTCGTAACTCAAGCCTCAAACCTCAAGAAGGTATACAACATCCAAGGTCATCAGAACTACTCTAACTACCTACAACATCCTCAGATGCTACTCTGACTACTGTCAACATCCTATTGATCATCATTGATATCCTGACTATCAAGAAATATCTCCAGAACCACACGTTCTGCTATCTCAACATACGCTTAGCCAAGGACTATCACGCTCCCATCCGCTATGTTCCCGTCTATACCCCATCCTGAGTACACGGCTCATGACATAACATGGGTCAAGACGTACCTAATCTATCACACGGCCAAAACCACGTACCCCAAAACCCAGAAAGGGATTACCACTTTCCACAGATCCCGTCATAACAACTGATATGTAGGGTTTCCAACACCCCATCGCCCCTGCTCACAAGGCTATTTATAACACATCTACAACTTTTGGTAACTTACTCTCAAGAAAAGCCAGCTACCCGAGTCAAAGCCATCAACCATGCTTCGACTATACTTGAACAAAACTCTACTCAAACACTCAACGATTTACCAATCGAGGCCAACCTCACATGGCTAAACCCAACTCACTGATGAGTTTCACAACATATCAAGCGATCGACGCTCAACCCATAATCGTACCTCTACAACTGATAATAACTGAGTCACATAACCAAAACCCAAACCACGGTCTTGTCGCCTCGAAAGGGGTACAGGTTATAAAGAAAGAAAACACGAAACATGACAACCTAAGATCGATCTATCATGTTATTTCTACCACATAGCACATAATCATGCTAACACATAGCCACAACGATTATGCAGACACAACACCAATATCGAGGAGAACCGACAAAAATGACACGTCACTTTGGATAACCTACTTAGATTCCTTGCTAGAAATCACGTCCATGAAATGCGTTTCTAACTTGGCTCCCAAGTTAGTTAATCCAAACGCCCGAAGCCAAGACTACTCAATCCTAAGGTCCAACTTCCATGCTCACATATACACGACATCAGCATGCTCATGTTGAAAACACAAGAAACCAAGCACACACACATCCTTACAAGGTGATGCACCCTCGTCTCCCACGGCTTATAGGTATTCGAACCCAGAGCGTTGATACCAAGTTGTCATGCCCCAAACTCTGGGTCACGCGAAAAGCCACTGGACAACCACCAAAACTGCTCGAACAAAAGGGATTTAAAACTAAAATGCCAACAAGGCCAAAACCTTTGTAAAAACGTACTACCAAGAGTTTATTGATTTAAAAGAGTAGCCAAGAGACTACGATTGCAGCCCACAAGCCAAGCGTTAAAAACAAAATACGTGTTTAGGCCGTTCAAAAATCTACCTCGAAGCACAAGCGTTTAAATGAAGCTTAAGCCATTTGAAAATCCCATTTTGTAACCGTTGATCCCAACAACGAAAAATGTAGTAGGGAACTATGGAAAGCAATAATCAACCCAAGATTCTGTCAAAAGCATTAAAACATGCATACATCCATAAGAATCTCATATGATTTACAATATGTTATTTCAAAACATGAAACATTTACAGAAATGTATAAACTACATAATAAAACAAGCCAACAGGGTCTTGTCATCAGCCACCTCAAGGTACCGCCAGGTCAACCTACAGGACCATGCTTACCTGAAAAAAGTTTTATAGCAAAATCTCACACCGTGAGCTGAAGCCCAATAGAAATAGACTATAAAGTTGTGAAGCAAGATATGCAAGCACAAGCATACAGGCTCAACCACAGGAGCCAAAAAGGTTTTCCCAACCCAAAACTACAAGTTTTCCATCAGGCTAACACGAGCCTCCAAACAGTTTTATTTCATAAAACCCTACATTTCAATCCTTAAAACCACGCATATCAATAATTCTGATAACTTTTTCGCAGTTAAAGAAAAGTAGTAACCAAAACGTTATTTTCCACCTGGATCACACACCGTGAAAAGAGAAAAAATATTTTTTACTCGGAACACACACAATCGAGGAAAATAGTATAATCAGTAATAAAATTGTATGCTCCACTCGAGCCACACCATCGAGGAGAAAAGATAAACGATAGAACAGTATGCTCCACTCGGGCCACACCACCGAGGAAAAAAGGTAAAATGATTCCTATGTACCAACTCCGTCACAAGGGGACAGAGGTAGCAACTATAGACACCTACCTCTTTACCCAATCCCTATACATCGTATGACTGGTTAGATAAATAAAAGTTCTATACGAAGTCACCACAACGTAAAGGCTTAGTTTACGGTTCAACAACCCGAGGGAACAAAGCACCCAATCACCTTCTTTACGGAAACTACCTCGAAGGAACAAATGGTACCTACTTTGCACACGTTTCTAGCCTTATATCAAGGGCAACTCGTGCCAAATACCCGCTATCTCGGTACATCCAGAGAATCATTTCAAAAACTAACCCGTAGCTTAACAACTATGAAAAACATTTCCACAAATATACATTAAACATATATATATAGATCCATCCATCAACATGGAGATCAACAAAAATATTTTCAAAACGTTTTTCCTTGTTTCTAACAAAACAGTTCAAAAACTGAGTCTCAACCCTGAAAGTTAGCTCCAAACCTCCAAAACACCGAGTGTTGAGATTTTTATCAAAAACCACCTTTGAAAATCATACGTCCACAAGTCATACGATGTAATAAACCAAGAGAAGCAAAAAATATGCTTTTTACCTGAAAATTAAGGTTTAAACATAAATATGACATTTGATGTATTTTCTACCCGATAAAAATACATATAATTACATAAACACCCTTATACAATAGTAGGGTCTAGAATCCTACCTCATTGAGTCAAAACTCAAAACCTCAAAAATTGAACCTCGACAAATCAGAATTCTGTCTGGATATATGCGAAGCCCCAAGCACCAACATCAAGGATCCACTGTCGGTTTGCTGAAAACCGAGCCCCGGGCCCATCAGAATCTAGAAAGAAGGTAGAGGTTTCGGGAGAGAGCAACCAGATCTGAAATAAATATCTCAAAAATATCTCCAAGGCTCGATATTTATAGAAAAATGTCAAAACACACAGGTCAGTCGACTAGACCCTCAATCCAGTTGACTGAAAAACCTTCTAGAAATCCAAGACATCCCACCGCCTCAAGTCCAGTCGACTGGACCCTCCTAGTCAGTCGACTGAACCACCTTCCAAGACGTTTAGTCGACTGAATCCCTACTGGTTCCAAAATTGTTTCCAGAATTCAATTTGAGTCCAAAAATCACCACTCAAACAACCCTCTTTCGAACTCGTACAAGTGTAAATCTCATATACACTTACTGTTCTACCATGAAAAAACAAAAACCCAATTCACTTAGATCAAAAGTTGACTCAAACTCCATCAACACTTAAACATTCTCAAAACAAACTGGGTCAGGGTCTCACATTCTAAATTCCGATTTTATGATCATTTATTTTCATGTTTAATTGAATACACGCATGATGATTAATTATTATTAGTTTTTTTAACCACGAGGATTGATCATGGCAGATTGATTGTGAACTCTACAAAGGCATAGGATCAATGTAAAAAATTATTTTTCTGTTTTTAGTTTTTTTTATTTTATGTAATTAAAATAAAATAAAATAAAATAAAAAAGATGAAGAACAAGTTGAAGAACAAGTTTGAGAAAAAAGATTCAAGACCGTTTGGCTTTGAAGCTTGAAAAAGCAAGCAGGTTTCGGTTAAAAATCAACAGAGGTGAAAAATAGTTTCCAAACATAGCCGTGAGCACCAAATACAAAAATCGGAGCAAAGTGTTTCAATCCAAGCAGCAGCGCCTAAGCACAAACAGTAGCAGAGCATTGTTTTGGTGCTGTGGTTTTTGAGGCGCCAAACACGGCGCTGGTTTTTCCAAGCAACACAAGAATTCAAGGCGCAAACAGTACAGCGCCGGTTTCAAAAGAAGCGCACAACAGTTTTCCAAACAGTAGCGTCCAAGCAGCAAGTTTTAATTCCAAACAAAGCGGTGAAAATCAAACACTGCTGCAGCAGTTTTCTTCCAAGCAGCCGGCGATATTCCAGACTAAACACAGGCTGTTGTGTGTTTTAAGTGCTGTTCCCACAGAGTCCGACAGAAATCCAGGCGCCAAACAGTTTCCATAAAAAGGCGTTGATTTTCCAAGAAAAATGATAAAGCTGCGGTTTCCATCCAACGCCAGTGATTATCAACAAGTGTTTCACTGTTTAGCATGGATTAGAAAGCTATTTCGGAGACAATCCAGTATCCAACGGCGCACAAGAATTGGTGTTCATCCAAACAAAACAACTGATTAATCAGGAGACTGAAACTCTTTAGAGTTTTGATTTGATTATAAAATTAGAATATATTTATTTTGTATTTAAATTTTTTTATTAACTATATGAATTATAAATATTGGTTTTATTTATTCTATTAATGTAATTTATTCGAATATTCAGTTTTAATTAAAATATTTTGTAATGAAAAATAAAATTAAGTTTTTTTTAATTAATTAATTTTAATTAAATGAAAGAATATTAGATATTTTATTTTTGTACAAAATATTACGTTTAAGATGATTTTTTTACAATCAGATGTCTTAAAAAACGTGAGAATTAATTCCGGATTTTGAATTAATTAAATAAAAAAATATTTAATCGAAATAAAATATTATTTTTTGAAAAATGTGAAACAAAAAATAAAATAAATAAATACCTTTAATCACTACCTTAGCTGAAAAGTTAAAAAAAACTGTGCATTTATTAAATTTTATTGATTACGCATTTAAATACGAAAAAATAATTTGATAAATCAGAATCTTTGGAATCATGTACACGAAAAGATGTTTGATTCTTTCAGATGATGTGTTTTCAAAATTAATAAATTTATTTTAATTAAACGAATTTTTATAATCTTAAAAAATATTTTAAAAATCTAAGTGGTAGAAGAAATTTTTTCACAGATAAATTCCGCGGTCTCCATCACCAGTTTGTAGGCGATGCAATTAAACCCTGTGTATTGGCAGTAAAGCCTTCCTCCCTATCGGACAGATTAATTATGGTATCGCCAGTACAAACCTTCTTTAGGGATAATTCTAGATAATTTTTAGTGTGGATCACTTCTCCATCTGAATGGTTCATTGCGAAGCAATTGATTTGGGATTAGGTGATGGTTAACACTTAACTGTATATAATAGTATTCTCTTCATCTGAGTCACGAAAATTATATATTGGACCGAAACTATGTCAGCTATTTAATTTTTACTTGACATGGTCAGTTGCCTAGATAGTAAAATTAAAAAGAACTTGCCTGTCTGGTCTAATGATGGTTAGTAGACGTCCACCCATTGTGGCATGCTATTCTCAGGTTACCAGACTGCTAGCAAATTAATTTTAAAATGGTAGAGGGAACCAAATTAAAATAATTTTAAAGTTCTGCTCATCATAATTAACGGTATTTTAATTATGTGATTCTCAAGATTAAAATGGATTTCAATTCAGTCGCTTTAATACTCAAAGAAATAAACTTATGGGACCAAGTTTTGTTGACTGAAAATGTAACTTGGATATGCCTTTAACTACCAATGGTATTCCTTCAATACTAGGAAATATATTTGTTTCTGAAAAAAGTTCTCCCTCTGGACCAAAAGGCATAAAGAAGAAAAAGATTTAGAAATAGGGAGACATGATTTTCAGGATAGTTAGTAGATCACAGACTGGTGTGAAAAATTCGAAAGACATATGTTTTCACTACAACCATACCCAGTACTAGAAAGAGCTATGTCTAGTATTTCTCAAAAGGCAGAACAAACATGGTAATTTCTGTTCACTGATTGTGAAAACATATTTAGCGGTGTTATCTACCGGTACCAGGTGTGTAGATACGAGAGCCACTAATCATGTCTTCAATTCACTACAGAGGTTCCAGGAAGCCCGACAACTTAGTAATGTGGATATTTACCTGCATATGGGCAATAATAAAAAGATAACAGCTGTTGCAGTTGGAGATATTACTCTTAGTTTTGGTAGAGATCGAGTTTTAATATTGAGAGATTATTTTTATGTACCTACCATTAGAAGGAACTTAGTTTCTGTTTCTGTATTAGCTAAAGATGGATATTTGATTTATTTTAATAACTCTGTGGTTATTAAGGATAATAAATGGATTATTTGTTCTAGTACATAGGTGGATGATCTTTATATTATTACTCCAATATCTTCTACACTACAACTAACTGAAACGAATAACACATCTATATTACCATATAAAAGAAAGTTTTCTTTTTTAATGAACCAAATGTTTCTTTGGCACTTATGCTTAGGTTATATTAATCTAAAAAGGATAAAATAGACTGGTAGCAGATGGACCTTTGAGTTCATTGAAAGTGGAGGTACTTTCAGTCTGTGAATCTTGCTTAGAGGGTAAGATAACTACGAGCCCTTTTTCGATCAATGGCTATAGACCTAAAGAACCGTTAGAGCTGGTTCATTCTGATGTATGCGGTCCTATGATAATTCAGGCCAGAGGTGACTTTGAGTATTTTATCAGTTTCATTGATGACTATTCAAGGTATGGATACATTTACCTGATGCGCCGTAAGTCTGAATGCTTTGAAAAATTCAAAAAATTCAAGGCGGAGGCGAAGAAGCGTCTGGATAAAAGTATCACATCACTATGATCCGACCGTGATGGAGAATACCTCTTTGGAGAGTTTAAGGACAACTTGTCATCAGAGAGGATTACATTCCAGTTAACTGCACCTGGAACTTGTGACACCCCGTCCTCCAGGCAGTCAGGACATATATAAATATAAATAAAGGAGTATTCTAACCATTCATTCACATTTACATACGCTAGTTATTACATCATAAAAGAGTTCTGAACCGTTCGAAAGTACATAACTATTACAGTTTCACCAAGAAATTTCAAAAATTACACTGAGCATGAGAGAACTGAATATAAGAACAAAAGCAGAGATCTCGACTCCTCAGAATGTATCAGCGGGATCCACGTGCTCTTGGAACTCACCCTGTTCTTCAAACTCTTATTCTTCCTCTAGGATGACTTCCTCTTAGAACACCTCCTCACCTGTGCCACGAATTCCATAAGCCAAGGCCCATAAGCAAAACACTCTAACCTTCTAACTAATCTCACGTCACAAAATTTACTGCAACACATACCGTATAACATCCAATACAGTTTATGATCGAGGAGGCAGACAAATTTATGACAGGATAGCAGATAAGTCAATAAACATGTGCATATGAGATGCCATATATGTAATACAGATGCCCAAGAAAATATGCACCCATATTATAATAGGAATTTCACACTGAGAATCACCAGAGTAGACTTGATGGGACTTAATCACCAAACTTATCCTCGCCTCATTGCGAATAGTAAATGCTTCGTCGGGTTTTATACCACAGCGGTTTTACTTAATAGCAACGACGTGGGAGTGGGCCAACTAATCACCCATCTTTATCCGAGCCAACCAAAATAATCATCCATTCTTATTCGGGCCACCCAAAATAATTATCCATCCTTATCCGGGCCACCCAAAATAATCGAAGCAATAATCCCACCTTATGAACCAAGATGCTCATTTGGAGTCAACCCGAAGTCTAAATCATTAAAACCAGAATGCTAGGGATGAACCCATGGTGCCCAATAATATTCATGATAAACCATTTCAAACACCAACCAAATTTGTAACACCGGGGACATACCCAGGGTGTACAAGGGGATTATATCCCAAAATATTTACAAAAATGGCAACTAGGGATGCCCTAGATTTAGAACCAAGAAGAACAATTCAATACCGCCCATCCCAACAACGATGTACACAGATGGACTCCAATAT
>JAOTRH010289200.1:0-38672 GCA_034768845.1 Heliamphora exappendiculata | reverse complement strand
CTTGAAGCTGTAACAGGCTTGTGAATGTGTCCGTAAACATTCAGATAGCTCAAGTGGAATCTTGAAGCTTGTAAAGGGTTGGAATACGCCCGGAAGTATTCTGAATAGTGGAAATAATCAAGGGAGATCTTGAGCAGTGGATGTAGGCTAGGATAAAGTCGAACCACTATAAACCTTGGTGTCTGATTCTATTTCTCTATCCCTCATCTTTTAATATTTGCATTGATTATATACTTGCATAACTTGCTTTATTGCAATTTTAAAAGATTTCTGAAAAAGTTTTAATTTCCTTATTGCTAGAAAAGACCAAATTCACCCCTCTCTTGGGTTGCCTAGATCTAACAATATTTTACGCTAGAAAGTTTTGAATATTTTCTTTTCACTTTGTAAGAAACATTGTCAAATTAAAATATTCTTGTATCTTAATAGTTGAAAAGTGTTAAACTTGAAACTTACACTTTTATTGTTAAGTCAAGTATTAAATCTTGTTAACATGAAGGTTTAAATATTGAGATGTACAATTGCATTGTTCAAAAAGGACTTTAAAAGTTTGCATTCTCATTTGTGTTTAAATCTTTTTGAAACTTATTGGTCATTTCAAATATACTTGTGTTTTAGTACATGAAATCATACCCAAAAATATAGTTGTGAATTAATACTTATAAGTGAACTAAAAGGCCTACTTGGGTTCTTATACTTAAATGATTTTTTTTTAAATATCCATTTCACCCCCTCTTGGGACTGCATACTTACTATCAGTCAGCAGTAGTCGGGCAGCGTAGCGATAATCTCATTCGATAGGCCACAGGGCATCCATGCAAACTGAGAAACAATTAGAACACGCTCAGTAACAGATGCAAATTCAAATGTATCTATAGGGAAATAGAATTCGAACCGATGGGATCGTAAGTCATACCTCGTCTGATGCTAGGCGATCGAACTAGTCGCGGTATACTATGACAACGTGGGTGGGGACCTTGTCCAGAGCAAAACTGACCCACCATCGAGGACCCCATGAACTAGCAGGGAGAACCTGATCCCCATGCTGGATGGTGGCCTGGCCCGGGCCAATATCAGCTCTCTGACGGGGCGCGAGCTGGGAAATTCTCTCCCACGCCCATATCTGAAGAAGGAACAAATATAATTAGCCACAATGCAAAGCAGTCATATTTAGTTACGTTTATCCAATCACCACTATTAGGTCTAAATTTAACGCACTTGAAAATGAAGGAACATACCTAGAGTAAAATAAGGGCGCCTGCTACGTCTCGTGTGCCTGGGCGTGTAGCCCGACACCGCTAACGGTAGAGGTTTGCTAGTGTAGCTGCCCCCTAGCTATATCGGTGTACCTCACTTAGGTGATGTAGGAGCGACAGATACATGAGCCTAATTAGCTTCTTCTTTTTTTTTTTCAGACTATTGCTATAGTTTGTATGTTTCTCGCGGGGAAGGCTGAAGAAACTCCTCATCCATTATTATACTTGTTTCTTATGAAATTATTCATAAAAAGGATCCTGCTACAGCACAGAGGATCAAGCAAAAGGTACTGTTTCTTGTGTTAGTGCTTACGCTACTCATTCCAACTTTTTATTAGTAATATCTTATTCACACAATCTCCATTTGAGCTTAGTTGTTTTGTTATGATCCCTATGTGATAAGCACAACAAAAGTTAATGCCATTGCAAACAGAATTTAAAAACATGATTGGTCCTTACATGTGTACTTTGTACATTTATTTTCTCAAGTTTTAAGGAATTAAATTGACTATCTTTTGAAGTGTTAATTGGTCATCTGTATTTGACACCATGAATCAAAGGAATCACTTTATCAGGAAAACATGGAGGAAGTCTAAAACAGATCTAGGTTAAGCGCAGAAGGGCATAGTGAGGAAGAAGATCAAGACAGGAAGGCTGGGAGAAATGAAGCAAGAGAAGCAGCAGAGGAACTGAAGGACAAATACCATGGCTCTAGAGATGTTACACTTGGTGAGTCACCTCAAGAAGCAATTATAAGAATTGATAAAGACAAGGTAAAGGTAGCACTAGAGAAGCGTAGGAAGTCCTATGGTGGTGACACAACTCGAAAAACAGACTTGATGGATGAGGATGACCTCATTGAGAGAGAAATGGAAAATGGAATTGAATTAGCTGTAGAGAGTGAGAAGTTTAAAAAGGAGAGGAGGCAAAGTTGGTCCAAACCTCCTTCAAACTAGGCAGAGCAGAGGAATAATGCAGAGGATGTAGACAGACACCAAAGAATAAAAGGGCAATCCTCACGTGGACAAGATTTTGAGAATGTGGAAGAAGGGGAGGTGGCAGCATTTGACGATGCTGGCCATAGGCATCGGTCACCAAAGTCCAAAAATCGTAAGAGTAAGGCGGGGGTGAGCCCACCACTAGATAGACCAATGGAGGGGAAGCAGGGGCATGATTATGTTCTCGGGTCCCACCACCACAATCACTATGAATTTTTGGAAGATTGAAACATGTTGGCTAGAGTTGGTTATTCCGAAAGGGATCAAAAAAGGCATGCATACGAAAACCATGTCTGAAGAGTGCTTACTCTACTTGATGGAGCATGCATGTGTTGGTAGCATCCTGATTTTACAACAATTATGTGAGTGTGCTTTGGATCTATCTTCGCTTGATTCGGCTGCCAACAGAATGTAGCTGCAGGTGACGATTTATGTGGACAAGATGCTTAATTTCATGAAACGTGCAGCTTAATTTCCACACTGATGGTTTTGTTCAGCTGGCAACTACTATGGATGTGCTTTCCCATTGGGAAAATTTGTATGAAAGAAACTATGGTGATAATCAAAGTTGAGTGGATTGAATAGTGATATTATATGTGTTTCCTCCATTTGGGATTATCAAGCCGAATTTGATGATGAGGTGACAGATTATGATATATTTTATTTGAGGAAGTTTAAAATGATTGAAATGGAAAACTCTTGTGATGTTATCAATTGTATTAACTGTAGATGCCGATGTTTTCAATTTGTTTTGAATGTGTTTCTAATAGTTAATGTTCTGTTAGAACAGTTGATGGAATACGAATTATATGTATGAGTCAACTAAAATGGTCTCTGGATGCTTGGTTGGAAGCATTAGATTTCATGCAAGTAAAAGATTAGTGATACATGAATATAATATAGGGTTTGACCGAATAGTAATACCTTGTATTGTGTTTGATTATTATAAGATACATCATGAGGACTGATTAAATAGAATGACGAATTTTAATTATTGGATGAATTGATATGTATAATTTGATCATGGATAGAGGATATGATTAGTAAAATCACTTTTTTCATGGTATTATTAATCCTCTCATTTTGAGGTACTCACAATTTTTTAAGCCATGTTGAAGACCTTAAGTCAGGGGCATGAGGATTGGACTAATAGTTTAATGGTTGGAAGCTCAAGTCCACTGAGGTTGATTCACTTTACTATCAAAATGTAAAGTCATGCCTCAGGTTTCTCTTACCAGTGTTGCGTATTATTTTTAAATTTTATGTAGGTCTACAAAATTATTGTTTCATTAAATCGCTGGTAAGTCTCTTACCAGTGTTGGATATTGCGTATAGCTGCCAAACAAATGCCCTATATATTTCTATATAGATCTATTTCTGTAGAATGGCTGAAACAGTTGGCCTAGATGTAGGTCTTCATAGGTATATAGGGTCACATGGCATAAATTCAGTCGATGTCAAATCGTAATCAGCAGTTGTAATTTTACATGCTGTCAGTACCACTAGTTTTAAAGCCATGCCGACCAAGTCATTGAGTTGTCTCATCACCGACAGTATGACAAAATTTGCCTATGTGCAAACACTGTAATGAACTTCCTGATTTGAAGTTAAACATTGTAAGTGTAAATACATTGGCTAACCATGAGTGTGCATCTGTGTAATCGCCACTGGATTCTATTTTTGTTTTCAATATCATTCTCTCACAATGACCTTCGGTCGCGATATCAGTGGAAGTAGCCGCAATGGTAATGAGAAGTGGTTATTACCTACGTTTCACGACAAATATTGGACAGAAAAATACTCTAGTCCTAAAGATTATTACGTCGGTCTGCGATAAGAGTGGAAGTTTTGGGTTGAAGAGTAAGAGGGGTTGGTTAATGATCTGTGTAACCTAGGAGGACCGGTCCCTCGCCAGCATTTATTGATAATGCCAAGACGTAACAAGGATGACTATGAAATAGCAGTTCGAAAGATAAAAAGAGAAAAACAACAGAATGTTGATGCGAAGATGTCGATACTTCATGCTTCAACTAGCGACGGAAATGGCGATTGCAAGCAACAGACCATTGACAGAGGAAGAGCGTCTCAATGTTCTTTCGAACGAGCAATATTTGTCTGACTCCTACTTCTCCAATGAGGAATGAACAATGTTTCTATCATTTCTAGCTCCGTCTTAAAAAAATTATTTGCATGTTCTAGATGTATACCTTTTGTTGAACTTTTGTGATGGCTGTATTTTTTGAGTTGCTTGTTGTTCCCATTGTCAAAATAGCCATTTATGTGAAGTGTTCATAGATACCCAGTCTGTATCTGTGTTGACAGATATGAAGTCTCTATTTGTATCTCGTCTCTACACTGCCATGGAACTCATGTACATTGAGTTAAATCAGGTTATGGCTCGAAATTCGTAACCCTAGAAGGTGAGTGGGGATAAGGATGAAAGACAAGCATAAAAGAATTGTCAATCCAAAGGTACATCACCTCTAAGAGTATTCAAAGATGACCCAACATAATCAGACACGTCCATATTTCAATCCTCAATAGAAACACTCAATCACGCTTTGAATGTCCAAGACGGGAGTCTATGAGGTTGAAGAAGTAAAAGTTCTTGTACAAAGCCCAGAATTTAAGAAATTTGATAAAAAGGTCCAAAGGTTATCAAGCCAAAATCGACCAAAAAATCTAGCATGTTTTGGTCTTCTCTCTCTACAGTTGAAATTTCTGAATGAAACCCAAACCATTTAAAAGTAGATTTTATGAGCTTCAATTTAGCACAAATTTTACCAATTTCAACCTATATTAAGGAACTATACTCGTTCAAGAATTGGACAAAAAAAATTGACACCTAATATCTGGCAAAATCCATTAAGGCGACCAAGCGCAATAGATGGGATGCCAAAATCAGTTCTTATTCGTTTGACTTCAAGAGCTCCATTTGGATGGAAATAGGTCGGGAGGATGGATTTGAAATTTGATTCTAGGTCTCAAAACTTAATTACAAAGAAGTTAAAAAAAACCCACCAATCATCTAACCTTCTTCGAATACAAGTTTTACGCCAAGACCTCGAATCCAAGCAACACATTTTCACTTTTCATAGCATAACAAACAAATATTAGTTCTGACGTCTCAATTTAACAACTAAATATGCATATGAAATGTAAATCTCATGCATTCTAAATTGGACTTTCATCTTTCAAAGTACACTAACATCAGAATAACATTATATCTTCTTGTTTCATGATGTTCATGAACAAGAAGTCTAGTACTAGGATTAACCTTCAGCCACAAACATTTCAAAACACAACTATGCATGCCAACTCCTTAAAGCACTCCAGTAGAGAATATATACCAACTTGATTTCAATTCACCTCTCAATTTCACAATTAACCAAGCATAATCAATACTAAATGTCTTTAAATTTACGAGAAAGCACATATTTGCAACTTAATTCTATAACACTAGGCTCGTGCCAATTTCATCACAACGGACTATCAATGACAAAAGAGTTACGTGACTCACAATTTTATTTATTTATTTAGTTTTTCTTACAAATGATACGGTGATGATGATTGTATTGTGAAGCATAGTAATAATAATAAGAACAAAAAAGAGGGTAAGTATTCATTATTTGTTATTATATATAATAAAGTGGAGGGGTGAATGAATAGCAAAAAACAAAGCCAAATAACTGACCTGAAGCCGAGACGATTGATCGAGAGGACTGGAGAAGAAGATAGGACGTCAGTCGTTGTGTCTGAAGAAGAAGGGTTCGTCGGGTCTGAGAGAGAGTAGAGAAGAAGAGTTTTAAGAGAGAGAACTGGTTGCGAGAAGAAGAGGTGCATCTGGAGAAGAAGAGTTTTTTTAAAAGACTTGGACGGAGGAGAGGGTTTGTTTAAACGTTAAATACGGCTGTAGTGAACACGCTTTATGTGTTTTTTTAATGTAAGCATGTTTAGTAAACACGCTTTATGTGTCTTTTAATAAAAGCGTGTTTGTTAAGAACGCTTTATGTATAAAAGAATAAAAGCGTTTTTGGTAAAAACGCATTTGTATAAAAGAATAAAAACGTGTTTGGTAAATACACTTTATGTACAAGGGCATAAGATGTGTTTACTAAACACGCTTTACGTTTAAGTATTATTTTTTCGAAATAAATGCATTTGTCGAAAATATTTGTAAATACAGCGTGTTTGCTAAACACGCTTTTACGTAGGTTGGGAATTAAGTTTTGAAATTCCTATTCCGTTACTTAAGTTGCAAATATGCCGTATTTTGGTCAAAGAGCCTTTGTTGTGTTGTAAAACATCGCCAGGCCAATCTCTCTCGGAACAGTAGGTTGTGTTGTGCATGGCTGCACAGGGTTGTTGTGCATTTACACTTTTAATTTTTAAATATATTTTTATGATTAGATTCGTTTATTAAGTAAAACTCGTTAAATTTGCTATCTACAAAAAAAATTAAGTTAATCCAATATTTATAATTATGTGATCGAAAATATTTGTTTAACAATTTTGTTCTCAAAATTATTAATACCAGTTATTTATTTGTAGATAAATATTATTCGATCACACAACTATATTTAATGTATCAACTTAATTTTTTTTAAAGATAATAAACTTAACGAGCACTACATAATAAACTAATTCAATCATAAAATATATTCAAAAACTGAATCCTTAGACCGCACAGCACCCCGTGCTGTGAAGTATGCACAACACAGGGCAGCCTTGGGGTAAATCCCACGAGGCAATGGCTTTGGGCCCCCAAATTTGTGCAAAAATTAGGAGCCCCCAATTTTAAAAAAAATTATTCATGCCCTAATTTTTTAACATCAAACACGAACCTGAAACGATTGAAATAGAGCGAAAACCAAAATTGAAAGCTTATATCTGATAATCTGATTCTCTGAAGCGGCGCTACGGCAAAAATAGGAAAAGGGAATCCAAAATCAAAGTCACCGTGCGTTGCGTCGACGTCGCTCAAAGTCGTCGTGTGTCCGCGTCGCTCGAAGTCATCGTGCGTTGGCATCGCTCGCATGAACCAGTTACCAGTGATTCAATGAACTATGTGTGATTTGTGATTATGAACAATGAACGGAATCGTCGGAATGGTGAAGTGGAGATCTTGAATCTTGATTGAACAAAGGTAAGTTTTTTATTATATTAATATTATTTTTATATAAATGTAATATATGTTTATATCATTGTTTTTTTGTTTGCTATTTCTTAGTAGATAATTTTTTTAGTTCTTTTTTTGATTTCTATTTGTTTGATTTGTAGAATTTTATAATCATACATCGTACAAAATATATGTTTGGATCAGAAAAAAAAGGAAGAATTAATTCAATCTTAAGTGGGATCTCTTGGTAAGTTTTTTAGTGGTAAGAAACTAACAGAAAATTCGAATTCGGTTAAAGATTTAGTGAATGAATAACTTGAACATTTGAAAAATGAAGAAATTTAGTGAATCCTTGATGATAATTAATGTGCGGATGAGAGTGATAATGAAGATAGCATGATGAAAATCAAAATGCAGGGTTGAGTTCAAAATATGGACCTTTAAAAATTGATGATCCAAGTAATTGGGATCATATTGATCATAATTTAAGAGATTTGTTGGTAGAAAGAGGTCCTAGAGCTAGAAGAACAAATGATGATTATTTTCCTAAAGATGCTTCTAGTAGACATTTGTCTTCTATACATTATATTCTGTATATATCAAATGAAGAAAGGAAATGGCTAGTCTATTCAGATGCTTTGGACATAATTTTTTGCTTTTGTTGTAAATTGTTTAAACAAGATGAAAAAGAGAACTCAATTGGCTGGTGAAAGATTTATAGATTGGAGAAATGTTGGCCAGAGACTTAAAAGTCATGAAAGTAGTGATGAGTACATTATATGCATGGACAAATGGATTGAATTGAAGATGAGATTGGAAAAGACTGAAACAATCGATAAAAATATGCAAGAACAAATCAACAAAGAGAGAGTGCACTGGAAAAGAGTATTATTAAGGATATTAGCTGTTGTTAAAACACTTGCGAAAAATAATTTAGCGTATTGTGGAAACAATGGGAAGATTTATCAAGAAGAAATAGAAATTTTTTAAACATAATTGAGATGATTCCCGAATTTGATCAAATAATGCAAGAACATCTTAGAAGGATTTATAGGAATGAGGTTCATTATCATTATCTTGGTTACAAAATTCAAAATGAACTGATTCAGATGTTAACAGGTGAAATCAAAAGTACAATTGTTTCAAGAATCAAAGAAGTGAAATACGTTTCAGTTATCCTTGATTGTACTTCGGATATAAGTCACAAAGAACAAATGTCACTTGTAATACGATGTGTGGATGTTACAACAAGTCCAATAAAGGTTTAAGAATTCTTTATAGAATTTTTTAAGGTGGAAGATACCTCAGCATTGGAACTTTTCATTGAACTTAAATAGGTATTGAGTACTCTTCGACTTTGTATTGATGATATAAGAGAACAAGAGTATGACAATGGCTCCAATATGGAAGGAAATCACAAAGGTGTATAGAAAAGACTACTTGAACTAAATCTCAGAGTATTTTATACGCCATGTGGTTGTCACAAAGGGAAAAGTCATAACCTTGTTCTTTGTGATATGGCTAACTTTTGTTCTAAAACTATATATTTCTTTAGAGTGGTGCAGTATATATATTTATTATTTTCATCTTCGACGAAGTAATGGAAAGTTTTAAAAGATAACGTGGAAGGTCTCACTCGCAAACTATTGTCACAAACATGTTAGGAAAGTCGCGTTGAAAGTGTGAAAGCAATAAGATACCAAACTCTACAAATAAGAGATGCTTTACTTAAGTTAGCAAATATTAGTGAAGATCCAAAAACAAAGAGTGAAGCTGTGTCTCTAGCAACATATGAAATTGAGAATTTTGAATTTTTGGTTAGCATGATTATTTGGCACAATCTGTTATTTGTTGTTAACTCTGTTAGCAAGATCTTTCAAAGTGAAGACTTGGATATAAGTAATACTATAGATCACTTAAAAGGGCTTATAATCTTCTTTGAAAGCTACAGGAAAACTGGATTTGTGGAGGCTATGATTAAAGTAAAAGAAGTTGTAACTGCAATAGAAATTGGGCCTATTTTTCATCAAAAGCATACCATTCGCAGAAAAAAATATTTTGATGAGAATGTTGTCAAAGAAACGACTTAGTTTGTTGAAGAATCCTTTAGAGTCAATTACTTCATATATATACTAGATCAGGCTCTTTCTTCACTCAAAAGTAGGTTCGATCAATTTCAAATATATGAGGAAACTTTTGGGTTTTTGTTTGATTTAAAGAAGTTGAACTCTGTCAACGATAAATGTTTGAAGACCTATTGTGCCAAACTTGAAGATATTTTTGAAATATGATGGATTTCTGATATTGATGGGAGAGATTTATTTTCAGAATTGAAAGTCTTGCTAGAAGTTTTACCAAAACAAACTGAAAAGCCAATTGAAGTACTGAGTTATTTGAAACTAATGGATGGTTGTTTCTCGAATACATGAATTGCATATCAGATATTATTAACTATACCTGTTACAGTAGCTTCAGGAGAAAAGGAGCCTTTTAAAGTTAAAAATAATCAAATCTTATCTTTGGTCAACAATACTTTAAGAAATGTTGAATGGATTAGCGATGATATCTATTAAAAAAGAAATGCTAGATAACCTTGATTATACTAGCTGAATTAGTAGTTTTGCAACAAAAAATGTGCAAAGGATAGTGTTCAAATGATATTTTGTTGCTATTGATTCAATTTTTTTTGTTATGATATTATTATTTTTGATTCCTTTTATCGTTATTTTTGTTATAAATTTAATATTATTAAATTGTGAAACAATAAGACAAAAACTTAATTCATTGAAACTTTTGTAATGTTTTATTCTTGAAATTATTGTGTATAAAAAACTATAAGAACCCTATTTTAATCGTCCTCTTTGGGCCCCAAATCACTTAGGATCGGCCCTAGCACAGCACACTCCCGCTATCCCTCTCTTAGGCTTGGATTGTGTAGCCCTGTCCGATTTTCATCAAAAATTCAAATTAGGCCGGGTCAGACTGATCCAAAATGAATGGAGAGACCCAAGTCTCGTCCTAAGGACCTTCGCATGGGAATTTGGGCATTCAAGCTGGACATGAGCCTAAAACATTCTTTTGTCATCAATGTTTTGTCTTCCTTTTGTATAAAGAGTGTCAAATGATCATCAAAGTTTCAAACATTTCTAATTTTAATTTGCAATTATAATTACTAAGGCATGTTTTGTGACGTTTTTGTTTCCATGCAAAATGTGTTTCCTTTTGTTTCGAAAATAAGTTGCGGTAACAAAGAACGATGCAGATGAATAGTGCGAAGCACTTAATGTTGGAGGTAAACTGCCAAGATTATTGATTTGTAAACGATCTTTCGAAAAAAATAAAACTGGATGGAAAATTGCCGAAACATGTTTCAGATAAATTTTTTTGATATCGAACGGTCAAAATAAAACCCGTGCTACCACAATTAATTTAGATGAATACCTTTTCTATCGTTTCTTTAACTATGAACTTTTATTCTCCTAATTGTATTCTCAATGTGATTCCCGAACGTAGTGTGGGCTACGATCATTCGATGACTGATACCGACAGAACCTAGACAACCTTTGTCTTGAAAGACAACTTATGAATTTAGTTCAGCCTACCCGCATATTTATAGGTTTATAGCAGGGACCTATGGACTAATTATTACATAAATTTCTAGTATGACCCAAATACCCATTCAGCAATTTCTGCAAATATGCAAATCTCTCAATAGTTTTTGTAATTATGAAAACCTCGTTGCGATTTTTGCTATTTTTGTAAAACACTAAATTACAGTTCATACCACTAAAGAACTGTAACTGCACTCTTAGCCATAATCTCAAAACCAATTTATATTGAGTTTCTGTTATTAAATACTTAACTAATCTCCCCACGTTAAGATTTTCGATACTTACTAATTAAATTTAATTACTGACAATTTAATTTAATCGATATCTTTAAAATTTCTTAAACCCTTCCGCTTAACTTATTTGACTGTCGAATAATTAAATCCGCCGCAGGGTTTGGCTCAGTTAAAACTTATAAGCTTCTTTAAGGGGATATCGTTAATCCTTAACAATTGCCACGTGAATTCCGTCAATAATTAATATTCACCATATAATTAATACCGTTATCCAACTCACTGGGACTATTGACTCATAAAAGATCGCACCATCTAATGAATGAAAACAAAGAATATTAATCATATGCAAATAATAATTATTTTGGGATTAAGTGCATAAGCATTCATAATAACCTTGGAGTGTAAATTAATATATATAGTCAGTATAAAATTAATTACTCAAATGTGATCTTGTTCAATACACACAAAGTGTACTAGCACAACGAGTCGGATTAATAGACAACGCTATTATATGTTCTTTGCAACCAAGACAGGCCTACTAATACTCCGTGCTATGGTTGTACCGATGATTTGTCCAATTCCATCTAAATTGTGAATAACAAACTTATATTCTGTAAGAACCTATAATCTGGCCTTCTGTGTGCAAGTCGTACTCTACACACCAGATTAAAAACTGTACAGAATAAAAAAATATACATGCATAGCATTTAAAGAAATGATATTGTATATATTGCTTATTAAGATTCTTATAAAGTAGAAAAATTAATTTTATTAAAAATAAAATTAAATACTAAAACCATCAAAATCCATTGTTTTTAATATACAACCCTGATAATCTCTCACTTATACTCAAAATCATGCTGCCATATATATGACTCCCATGCCCTCTACATGACTGTCAAAAATCTTAGCCATAAGCTCTTTGAAAAATGATCTGCAAGGTTGATTACAGTAACATCACCTATCTATACAATTTCTCGTATCAGATGATACTCACCCTCAATGTACTTTTTTTTGTAGGCTCTTGGATCTTTTGAGTTTACCACCGCTCTGCTATTGTCACAATAAAGTGTAATAGCCGACGAAACTGAAGACACCACACTTAGATCCAATAGGAAGTTCCTGAGCCAAATGGCCTGCTTGGCTGCTTCAGAATCTACCACGTACTCTACCTCCATGGTAGACTCAGCAATGCAGGACTGCTTGATACTCCTCCAATTTATAGCTCCACCTCCCAAGGCAAACACATATTCTGAGGTAGAATTACAGGAATCTTTGTTTGACTGAAAGTTCGAGTCTGTGTATCCTAAAGGTACTGAACTGTCTGTCTGGTAAACTAACATATAATCCTAAGTCATTTTTAGGTATTTGATTATATTCTTTACCGCAGTCCAATTCTCTTACCCTGTGCTAGACTGATATCTGCTAACCATGCCAACGGCAAAGCATATGCTGGGTATAGTACAAAGCATAATACACATTAAGCTTCTTATTACTGAAGCATAAGAAACTGCCATCATCTTCTCTATCTCATCAGATATTTCAGGACACTAATCCTTAGATAGAGTGATCCCATGTCTAAAAGGGAGAAACCATTTCTTTGAATTCTATATGCTAAACCGAGTAAGGATATCATCGATATACTTTGGTTGTGATAAGCCCGATATTTTTTGTTTTCGATCTCATAAAAGCTTGATCCCAAGGATGTGACTGGCTTCTTCCAAGTCCTTCATATAGAACTGCCTAGATAACCATACTTTCACCTAATATAACACCCCCACATTATTTTTGATGAGTAAGATATCATCTACATAAAGTACTAGAAAGACCACCACGCTTTCGTCACGCTTCTTGTACGCATAAGACTCATATGGACTCTGATTAAAATCATAAGACTTAATAGCTTGATCGAACCGAGTATTTCAAGACCTCGATGCTTGCTTAAGTCCATAAATGGATCTCTTAAGGTTGCACAACATGTGCTCCTGACCCTTTGCAATAAAACTTTCTGGTTGTACTATATAGATACACTCGTCAAGACTTTCGTTAAGAAAAGCTGTCTTGACATCCATTTTCCAAATTTCATAATTGAAATGAGCTGCAATGGATAAGAGAATTCGAATAGACTTAAGTATGGCTATTGGTGAAAAGGTTTTCTCATAATCGATCCCCTCTTTCTGAGTGAACCATTTTGCAACAAGCCTAGTTTTGAAGGTTTCAATCTTCTCGTCTGTTCCTCTCTTCCTCTTATAGATCCACTTACATCCGATGGGTGTTATCCCTTCAGGTGGTTCTACAAGTTCTCAGATCTGATTAGAATACATAGATTTTATAATTGAATTCATAGTCTTTTGCCGAAGATATGCATATTTGCCCTAGTGTACTTCATTGTAGTTACAGATTTCAGTATCCAATTCTGTCGGGATCTTGTTAAAAGACTCTCCCAAGAACATATACCGATCGGGTTGATGAACAATCCTCCCACTATAACGAGGCATTACCTGCGTCTGTGTACTAGCAGTAACACGCTGTGTAGAATCTGAACCATGTGCACCATTACCCACAGCTCTTCTGGCATGTTAATGGTAGCACCCTGTTTAGGATCTGACCTGTCCCGATAATCCTTCCACTACGATGAGGCAATAGGATATCATTGACTTGTGATTCATCTTCCGTTCTACTAGTATTTTCTCTCAATTCTTTTCAAATAATTTTATTTTTGAGCCTGTGACCTATAGTATAATCCTATTCTAAGAATCGAGTATTGGTGCTAACAATAACGTTTTGATCATTAGGATTACAAAATAAATCACTCTTCGTTACTTACCCGATAAAGAAACAGACTTCTGTCCTTAATTTCAACTTACCCGTGTTCTTTTTCAGCACATGTGTTAGACAGCCCCAAATCCGAATATGTCTTAGACTAGGCTTACTCCCGGTCTATAATTTTGTGGGAGTAAAATGTACTGACTTAGAAAGTACCATGTTCATAATATAAGTCGCTATCTCTAATGCAAGTTCCCAAAACGAATCGGGTAATACTGAATAACTCATCATTGACCTTACCATCTGCATAAGAGTCCTATTCTTTCTTTCTGCTACACTATTCTGCTACGGAGTACCTGGTGCAATCAACTAGGATATAATCCCTTTTGACAACAAGTAGTCCCTAAACTCTCCAAAGAGGTATTTTCCACATGGTCGGATCATAGTGATTTGATACTTGTATTCAGACACTTCTCTGCCACCGCCTTAAATTCTTTGAATTTTTTAAAATATTCAGACTTACGATACATCAGGTAAACGTATCAATACCTTGAGTAGTCGTCAATAAAATTTACGAAGTACTCAAAATCACCTCTAGCCCAGATAGTCATAGGACCACACATATCAGAGTGAATTGGTTTCAACGATTCTTTAGCTCTATAGCCCTTGGCCAAGAAGGGCCTCTTGGTCATCTGACCCTCTAAGCAGGACTTATAGACTGGAAGTGCCTCCACTTCTAATGAATTTAAAGGTACATCTTTTACTAGTCTATTTATCCTTTTTAGATTAATATGACCCAAGCATAAGTGCTAACGAAATGTTTGGTTCATTAAAGAAGGAAACTTTCTCTTATATGGTAATTAGATGTGTTATTCAATTCAGTTAGTTGCAGTGTAAGAGAGATATGAGATATAACATACAGATCATTTACCAATGTACCAGAACAAATAAAACGTTTATTTTTCTTAATAACCTCAGAGTCATTAAAATGAATAGAATATTTGTCCTTTATTAAATTAGAAATTAAAATTAAATTTTTTCTAATAGAAGGTACATAAAAATAATTTTTTAAAATTAAAATCCTACCTCTACTAAAGATGAGAGTGATATCTCCTACTGCAACTGCTGCCACCCTGGTATTATTGCCCATATGTAGGTAAATTTTCCCACCATTGAGCTTTCTAATTTTTTGAAATCCCTACAAAGAATTGCAGATATGATTAGTGGCTGCTGTATCTATACAAAAAGTACTAGTAGATAACACCGCTAAATATGTTTCAACCACTAGTGAACAGAAATTACTTCGTTTGTTTTATTTTTTCAAAAAAATAGGATACTTCTTTTTCCAATACCCAAACTAGTTATAGTGATAGTACTTGCCTCTTGGCTTCTTTACACTAGCTTTTGGCCCCTTAACTGCTTTTAGACCTGTACTATTCTGTTTTTGAACTTTCTTCTTTTTGTTGCCTTTTTGGCTTAGATGAAAAACTTTTTTTAGCCACATGCACAGTACCTGGCTTCCTAAGAACACCTTTGGCTGCTTAAAGTTCTTTAAGAAGTTCTGCCAATAAAAAGCTGCGCTTATTTATAGAATAATTTAGTCAGAACTTAAAGCTATCAGAAAGTGACTAGAGAATGATATCGACTTGGATTTTTTCGTTAATCTCAGCTCTTAGGATCTCCAGTTCATTCAGAAGACTGATCATCTTCATAACATGATCTCTAACTGGGGTACCTTCAGTCATGCTTGTATTTATCAGAGACTTTATGGCCACCTGCCTAGCAGCACGATTTTGATCCCCAAACATTTCTTTGAGGTTCATAATCATGTCATAGACACTGGGCATAGACTGATACTAATGATGCAAAACATTTGATATGGAAGCCAATATGTAACAGTGAGACATCTGATCAACTTTCTGCCACTTCTGATAAGCCCGAGTTTCTTGTTCGATCGCTCCCTCATCAAGTACTGGTGGACAAATCTCAGATAATACAAACTTGTAGTCCTTAGTAGTTAAGACAATATCCAAGTTTTTTTTAGTCTACATAGTTTGGTCTTGTTAGTTTATTTTCTACTATTCATCATTTGTCCAGACAGGCTAATTTTTTTTTAATTTTTACTATTTAGGGAACAGACCATGCCAAGTAAAATCAAATAGCTGATATAGTTTCGTTCTAGTAAATAATAGCAGTGACTCATATGAAGAGAATACTATTATTTATAGTTAAGTGTTAACCACCATCTAATCCCAAATCAATTGTTTCACAATGAATCTTTCAGATAGAAAAGTGATCCACACTAACAATTATCTAGAATTATCCCTAAAAGAGGTTTGTATCGGCGATACTGCAATTAATTCTGTCCGATAGGGAGAAATGCCTTATTGCTAACACGTAGAATTAATTACATCACCTACGAATTTGTGATAGAAACCGTGAAATTTATCTGTGAATAAATTTTTTCTCCCACTTAGATTTTTAAAATATTTTTGAGATTTAAAAAAATTTGTTTAATTAAAATAAATTTATTAATTTCAAAAATCACCCGATCTGAAAGATTCTAAAACTTCCTTTCGTGTACACGATCCAAAAGATTTATGTTTACCAAACCATCTTTTCGTGTTTTAATGCGTAACAAATAAAATTCGATGAATACACATTTTTTCTTTACTTTACAGCAATAGTAGTGATTAAAGGTATTCAAATATTTTATTTTTATGTTACACATTTTTTGAAAAAAATAATTTATTAAGATTAAATATTTTTCTATTTAATTAATCTAAAATCTGGAATTAATTTTCACGTTTTTTCAATATATTCAAATTTAAAAAAAATCAACTTAAACGTGCTATTTTGTAAAAAATAAAATATCTAAATTTTTTTATTTAATAAAAAAAAGTTAATTTTATTTTTTATTACGAAATATTAATTAAAATCGAATTTTCTGAATTAAGTAAAATCAACAGAAAAAATAAAATAGATATCATCATCCACACAGATTAAATGGACATAAATGCAAGATATGTATATATCCTGATTTTATGATCAAACAGATACTCTATTGAGTTTCAGTCTCTTATTTAAAGATTAACTCGTAATCTTTCAATCCTAATTAGAATTTTCTTCCAACATCCAAGTTGTATTAGGATTCCTCAATATGCAGTGTTATACAAATACAACACTTATCTGGATCATTAGATATAAAAAAAATAACCTCAGGAGACCCAAATATCAGCCACCATCTCCGGCTCACCGGTGCCACCGTTTCCGGCGGCTTTTGCCGCTTTGTTTGAGCTTCGTTCTCAACCCCGTCTTTTTCTCCTGGAAAAATAGCTTATGAAAAATACTATTTTTCGTAAAAACTTAGGTTTGAAAACAACTCAAAAAACAGCTTTCGATGGCCGTCGAAATAGCACTGTCGCACAGCCCAGCGTTGCCCCTGGTTGTCGACGTATGTTCTGGCTTTTTCCATGGTCGATTTAGTTCCCATTTTTTCCTTTTTTAGTACTGATATCCAGCAACATATTTTTTTGAAGAATGCCTCAAAAATAGCCCCCAAAAGCTCAAAAATGGCCCTAAAATAGCCCATTGCCGCTGTCGGATGCCGTCGCTGTTTGCGGCCTCAAACGCTGCCTGTTGCGGCTTATTTTTACACTATTTTTTTGATCTATTTTTGTGCCTCAAAACTGTAGAAAAACTATTCATGAATCCCCTTAAAAATAATCCGAAGAAGTTGTCGAAAAAGCCTTGAAACCGCTGGCTTAATCGCCGCCAAACGCCGCTGTTTTCACCGCCAGTGCCACAACCAACACGGTTGTTTTTGTTACTGTTTTAACCTATTTTTCAGCACTGATTTTTCCATTAAAACAGTTTGAAAAATTGCAAAAAAATATTGCTTGTGCCATGGTAAAAACCATCTCTACCGCCGCCACCGATTACCGCTGGTTTCGTTGCCGTTATTCACGTTATTCGAACCTTCAAACCCGTTCTTTTTCTTTTTTCTAATACACTAGAGAAAAACACTTAAAAAGCATAATATTTTTATATCAAAAACTATATCCGGTTACGGCTCATAGTCTATCTAAAAAATTAAAACTACCACGATCAACTTTCGTGATTAAAATTTAAATAATAATCATCATTCAATCATCCAATCAAACATGAAAATAAAAATGATCATAAAATCGAGATTAGAATACCTGCAAAACAAAGTTAACACAGTTCAAAATCTACTAGGCCCGTCGATTAACCGTAAACAAAATCAAAACGACTCTGATATCAATTGTTGGAGGCAAACTGCCAAGATCATTGATTTGTAAACAATTTATCAAAAAAATAAAATTAGATAGAAAATACCCGAAATAGGATCCAGATTAAAACTTTTTGATGTCGAGTGATCAAAATAAAATTCGTGCCACCACAATTAATTTAGATGAATATCTTTTCAGTCGTTTCTTCAACTTACTAACTTTGATTCTTCGAGTTGAAGCTCCGAACAGACCTTTTACTATATTCTCGATGCGATTTCCAAGCGTAGTATGAGTTACGATCCTTCGAGAACTAATATCGGCAGAACCTGGACAATCTTAGTTTTGAAAGATAAGTTATAAATTTTGTTCAGCCTACCCGAATATTTATAATGTTACTGCAGTGATCTGTGGTGTCACGCCCCAAACATCCGGGGTCTCGCGAAAGCCCACCAAAACTCCCATTTAAGAAAATAGAATTCACAGTTGGTAATTAAAATTTATAATATTTGGATAAAAGATCCCCACGGTTCAACTCTCATAAAACTGTAAATCATGCAATCTCATACATGAATAATAGTATCGCCTCAAGGCGTACAAAACCCGCCTCAACAGGCGTCACATGTGTAAGTACGTGTCTCAGAAAGGAAAAACTATAGCAAGTCTTCAATCACCTCTGTAACTAGGTCATCTCATCATGCTCACCTAAAAAGGTTTTACAGCAAAATCACACACCATGAGCCGAAGCCCAATATAATATAGACAATAAAACTGTAAAGCAAGTTATGCAATTATACACACATGAGCTCAACCACTGGAGCCAAAAAAAAGTTTTCTTCCAAAACCACAAATTTTCTGTCAAACTATCACGAGTTTCAAAAGGTTTTATCTCATAAAAATTCAAGTTTTCATCTTTCAAACTATGCATATTATCCTAACAGATATCATGCCACAGTTAAGGAAAAGCTGTAAATAAACAATAAACTCCATTTAGGCTACACAGCCAAGGAGAAAAGATGTAAATGGAATCCTAGTACCGACTCTATCGTACCGACAAAGGTAACAACTATTGACTTCTGTCCATTACCCTAGTGCTGAACCACTTAAGGCCTGCTAGGTAATGACAAGTTCTATACGGAGTTACAACAACAACGTACGCCATTTACGGAGGCAACAACCTTCTTTACAAATTTTTCTGACCGATGGGAAAGCACCAAAATCACACACTTGTTTCTTTACGGTTTGCCACGACCGATGGACGAAACATAACCAAACCACGTTTACGGGGATTAACCCGAGGGACCGTAGCGAACTCACTCTGTCACGGTACATCTATGGATCATATTTAAAACCCACTGTATCTCAACTACGAAAAGTCGTAAAATAATTTATGTAACACATGTATAAAAAGAGATCCAATCCATCAAAATGGAGATCTAAAACTATTTGCAACAAACGTTTAAAATGTGAGACTCAACCTCGCGGGTTAGCTTCAAACCTCCAAAAGCACAATTTTCACCATTTTCACAAAAATACCTCGTTTCAAATTTCTTTTGAAAATTACGGATACCACGTACCCGAAACATGCATATGACCGTGAAAAGACGTAAAAACCCCACTTTTATCCAAAAACCACGATTACACATGAAAATGGCATTTGATGCAATTTTTACCCGGTGAAAACATGTATAATTACACAAAACGCCCTTACACAATAGTATGGTCTAGAATCCTACCTCGGAGAGTCAAGAACTCGACGTCTCAAAATTGAACGGCGTCAAAAAGAGAATTCGATCGGATGGATGCGAAACCCTCGACCCCGATAGCAAGGATCCACAAAGGAATCAGCAACAAACTAAGCCCTGGGCCCTCAAATCTAGAGAGAATGAGGAGAAAAGGGGTTTCTTAGGTATGAAGAAAGGTTTGGTACGAAAAAACCCGCCACTAGTCTATTTATAGGAAACCAAAAATAACACTGTCCAGTCGACCGAACTAGGGAGTCCAGTCGACCGAACTCTAGATCCACGGTTCAGTCGACCGAACTCTAGATCCACGGTTCAGTCGACCGAACTCTAGATCCACGGTTCAGTCGATCGAACTGGACCCTCCAGTTGACCGAACCCCACACCAGAGGCGTACTGGAATTTGCTGCTGTGTTTCAAAGCAAAAACCAACCCAACCCACCTAACGGTGGTATGGGAAAGCATAAAATACATTTACACATGCTTTTCTACAACTTTAAAGTATAAACCATGCATCGATACTATCATATACTGGCATAAAAGTGTCATGTATACAAACAATTCAAAATCAGAAGGTTTAGGGTCTCTCAACTCTCCTCCCTTAAGGAATTTTGCCCCCAAAATTCGCAACAAGGTCACGAGGTGAAAAGGTCTGGATATCTAGCACGCAACCAAGACTCAAGCTCCTATGTCGCTTCCTCAATCCCGTGATGATGCCATAAGACCTTGACATAAGCAATTATTTTTCCCCGCAACACCTGCTCCTTCGTATCAAGAATCCTCACTGGACGCTCCTCATAGGTAGCATCCTCATCAATCCGTAGCTCGGCATAATCTAACACATGTGAAGGATCTGGTTCGTACCTCCGAAGCATAGAAGCGTGAAACACGTTATGCACAGATGCTAACTGAGGTGGAAAAGCCAAACGATAAGCAACCTCTCCAACCCTGTCAAGGATCTCAAATGGTCCAATGAAGCGCGGTGATAGCTTCCCGCTACGACCAAACCTCATAAGACCTCTACGTGGCGAAACCTTCAGGAACACATGATCCCCAATTGCAAACTCTAAAGGTCACCTCCTCTGATCTGCATAACTCTTCTGGTAGCTCTGTGCTGTCAGTAGGTGCTGGTGAATCGCCGCAACTCTCGCCGTCGTCTCCCTTACCATGTCTGGTCCCAAGACTGTGGTCTCTCCCACATCTGTCCAACACACGGGTGATCTACACGGTCCACCATACAAAGCCTCATACGGTGCCATCCCAATACTGGACTGATAGCTATTGTTGTATGCAAACTCGGCCAACGGTAGATGATTCTCCCACGAACCTCTAAAATCAAGGACACAAGACCTCAGCATATCCTCCAGAATTTGTATAGTCCTCTCAGACTCTCCATCCATCTGGGGTGAAAAGCAGTACTGAACGTCAAGTTCATCCCCAAGGCCTTCTGCAGACTCTGCCAAAAGCGTGAAGTGAAGCGCGGGTCTCGGTCTGAAACAATAGACACTGGCACTGCATGCAATCTGACCACCTACCTGACGTACAAGCTACTCAGTCGTTCCACCGAATCCCTCACTTAGATGGGGAGAAAGTGTGCAGACTTCGTCAACCTATCAACCACAACTCACAGTCGTCGTATCCTCTAGGTGACCGAGGAAGTCCTGACACAAAGTCCATCGTGACATGCTCCCACTTCCACTCTGATATAAGCAACAACTGTAGCAATCCTGAAGGTCTATGATGTTCTTCCTTTACCTGCTGACATGTGAGGCATCGAGACACAAACTGGATCACATCTCTCTTCATCCCTGTCCAATAAAACTGACGATGTAGGTCATGATACATTTTTGTGCCTCCAAGATGCACGGCAAGACGAGAATAATGACACTGACGTAATAAATCAGCTCGGCATGACTCTGGCACAAACAACCTGCCTGCCAACCTCAGACTCTGATCAGAATCCACAATCCATCTTGCTCTATCTTCGCCACAAGCAATGCGATCTCGTATCATCTGAGACTCCTGATCTGTCTGTTGGACCTCTAGTACATGTGCTATCAACGCTGGTCGAGTAACTAAAAAAATAAGCTGGCACCTGTCTCAATCTCTCTGAGGCACAAATCAAACTCCCCAACATCGGCAAGCATGTCCCATTCAAGTATAGCCACAGAAGCTAACGACTCGTGAGATCTCCCACTGAGCGCGTCTGCCACAGCATTGGCCTTCTTTGGATGATACTACGAATCAAAATCAAAATCCTCCAATAGCTCCATCTACCGTCGTTGTCGCAAGTTTAGGTCCTTCTACGAAAACAAGTATTTTAAACTCTTGTGATCGGAGAAAATCTCGAAATGCTCACCATACAAGTAGTGACGCCATGTCTTCAAGGCGAAGACCACAGCTGCCAACTCCAAATCGTGTGTAAGATAGTTCCGCTCGTGCATCTTCAACTGACGAGAATCGTAGGCTACAACCTTGCCTTCCTGCTTTAGAACACATCTGAGACCGTCATGTGATGCATCACAGTACACCATATACCCCAAGCCTCGCTTTGGAATGATCAACACAGGCGGACTGGTCAACCTCGTCTTCAGCTCCTAGAAAGCTGACTCACAAGACTCACTCTAAGCAAACACAACTCCCTTCCATGTCAGGAGCGTCATCGGTGCATCAAGTCTAGCAAAGTCCTTCATGAACCGTCGGTAGTAACCTGCTAAACCCAAAAAACTGCGAATCTCAAAGACACTCTTCGATTACTCCCAACTGGTCATTGCATCTGTCTTAGATGAATCCACAGCTACCCCATCTGTTGACACCACGTGTCCCAAAAATCTCACCTCAGTCATCCAGAACTCGCACTTTTCGAACTTTGCATACATGCGATGCTCTCTCAAGGTCTGTAGCACGATCCGCAAGTGATCCTCGTGTGCCTCCTTGGTAGGTGAGTAGACGAGAATATCATCCAAAAATACTACCATAAAACTGTCCAAGTAAGGATGGAAAATCTAGTTCATCAAACTCATGAATGTAGCAAGTGCGTTCGTCAGACCAAACAGCATAACCAGAAACACATAGTGACCATAGTGAGTCCTAAAAGCGATTTTCGCTATGTCCTCGTCCCTAATCCTCAACTGGTGATATCCCGATCTCAAGTCAATCTTCGAGAAGCTACTCGAATCCCTCAGCTGATCAAACAAGCCGTCTATCCTCGGCATCGGATACTTGTTCTTCACTGTCACCTGGTTCAGCTTCCTGTAATCGATACACAAACGCAACGATCCATCCTTCTTCTTTGTAAAAAGAGCAAGAGCTCCTCATGGGGAAGTACTCGGACGTATAAACCCTCTGTCAAGCAACTCCTGTAACTGCACCTTGAGTTCACGCAACTCAGCAGGTGCAAAGCGATAGGATAGTATAGATATGGGAGCAGCTCCAAAAATTAGATCAATAGAGAACTCTATCTCCTGGCTCGGTGGCAACTCGAACAGATCAACAGGAAAGACATTAGGATAGTCGTACACCACCGGAGGTAACTCTCCTCGAACCCCAACTACCTCATCCAATATAAGGGTTGCAAAAAGGGAACCCAGGTTACCCTGGTTCCGCACAACACCTGGCATAGACCTCAAACCCTCATCCCGGTCTCCCGCAAAACCAAAGCAATCTCCCATTGGTGTACAAACATTTACCCTCCGTCGATTGCAATCGATGATGGCACGATAGGTGGTCAACCAGTCCATCTCTAGGATGACATCAAGCGCGGTCATGTCTAGGATAATAAGGTCGAACTCTAAACAATGACCGGTGACCTCCAACACGCAGGATCTACAGACAAGACTCAACGTCACATCCCTACTCACAGGGGTCTTGACGCACATAGTACTACCCAACCATTCCATTTGCAACCCCAATGCAGATGCGAAAGCAAAAGATATAAACAAGTGTGATGCTCTAGTGTCGATAAGAACACTGCCCATGATCTGAAGACTAAAAGAGTACCTCTGATCACGGAGGTGGTAGCAGCAGCATCGGGTACGACCGGTGCTCTGGATGAACTAGGATCTATAAGAACATAAGCTCTGGCTGGCTCACTGCGGCTCTGAACTGCCGATTGCCTACCAGACTGCACTGAAGCTCATCCCTATGTAAAACGGGACGTCTAAGCTCTAGGCTGTGAATACACTTGTCTCCCCCGGCCTAATGGAACAGCTGGTGCTCCCGTTGTACTTTGAATGCTCCCTCCTCGAGAACAGTTCCTCCGGATATGTCCAGACTGCCCACACTTGAAATAGACTGGTGGCCCTCTCTCGGGTGCCTGCGACTGTGACTTAGTCTGAACAGGTGCGGCACTCTGACACTTTGCTGCACGATGCCCCGGCCGCTGGCATCTGTGACAAATAATCTCCCTCCGATCTGACCTCCCCGTTAAGGCTACGAGATGAGTAGATGCAGAAGACTGTGGCTGATAAGACCCCACCGGATAAGAACTTGGACCAGATGTCCGCTGACGCTTGTCCCTGCGTCCCGGGACTGTGCACGTCTCCCGTCCTGCTGTCCCCGACTATCTCTGTCTCGACGTGTCTCATTTAAAGTATCCTCCACCTTCATGGCGGTCTCCACTAACTCTGTAAAAACCTATAGCCTCAGTGCTGCCACTCTGTCTCGAATAGCGGGCCTCAAACCCCTCTCGAACCATTTTGCACGAAACTCTTCAGTAGATACGATCTCCTGTGCAAACCTGGATAGGCTAATAAACTCAGCCTCGTACTCAAGCATTGTCATCATCCCCTGCGTCAAAAATAGGAAGTCCTCTCTGTAGCGATCCCTCAGAGTTGCTGGAAAATATTTCTCTAGAAATAGCTTCGTGAATGCATCCCAGGTGCCTGCCACTGTGGCCTTGACGAACTTTCACCACATGTGAGCACTCCCTCTCAGCTGGAAGGTGGCACAAATAACCCTCATATCATCTTCCTCAATCTGAAGCGAATCCAGAATCCTGGTAACCAGCTCTAACCACTCAATGGCAACTATGGGATTGGGATCCCCAGAAATGGTAGGAGGGTCCAGACGGCGAAACTCGCGCATCGCAACCGTCGCCCTCGGCTCAGGTATGGTCTCTCCCCCCTAGAGGCCTCAGCTAGTTGCCGAATGGAGTCGACCATCTCACGCAACAGATCTCCCTCAATAATAGGTTCTTGGGCTGCATTAGCATCCCGAATATCTGGGACAGGAACGTCCCTTCGGCCAGAACCACGGCCACGGCCTCGACCTCGGTCTCGTTCTCCTTGCGTGGATATAACTCTATACGAAAGCAACATAACAAGATAAGAATCCATACATCATGTTATTGCTAACGTAAAAGACAAATAAGCAAGCTAACACATAGCCACGTAATATCATGTCATCACATCTCACATACCGAGGAGAACCAACAAGAAAGTCTCATCACTCTGAACAACGTACTTAGATTCCTTGCTAGAAATCACGTCCGCGAAACGTGTCTCTAACATGGCTCCTAAGCATGTTAATCCAAACACCCATTTCACAGTGATAATTAAAATGTATAACATTTGGATAAAAGATTCCCACAGTTCAACTCTCATAAAATTGTAAATCATGCTATCTCATACATGAATAATAGTATCGCCTCAAGGCGTACAAAATCAGCCTCAACAGGCGCCACATGTGTAAGTACATGTCTCAAAAAGGGAAAACAATAGCAAGTCTTCCATCACCTCTGTAACTAGATCATCTCATCATGCTCACCTAAAAAAGTTTTATAGTAAAATGCCACACCGTGAGCCGAAACCCAATAGAAGATAAACAATAAAACTGTAAAGCAGGCAATGCTATTATACACACATGGGCTCAACCACTGGAGCCAAAAAGATTTTCCTTCCAAAATGACAAATTTTCTGTTAGACTATCACGAGTCTCAAAAGGTTTTATCTCATAAAAATTCACATTTTTATCCTTCAAACTATGCATATCATCGTAATAGATATTATGCCACAGTTAAGGAAAAGCTGTAAATAAACAGTAAGCTCCACTCAGTCCACACAGCCGAGGAGAAAAGATGTAAATGGAATCCTATGTACCAACTATGTCGTACCAACAAAGGTAACAACTATAGACTCCTGTCCATTACCTTAGTTCTGAACCACTGAAAGCTTGGTAGGTAATGACAAGTTCTATACGGAGTTACAACAACAACGTACGCCATTCACGGAGGCAACCGACCTCTTTACGGATTTCCTTGACCGATGGGAAAGCACTCAAATCACACACTTGTTTCTTTACGATTTGCCACGATCGATGAATGAAACATAACCAAACCACGTTTGCGGGGATTAACCCGAGGGATCGTAGCGAACCCACTATGTGCACATTTTTGGACTTACACCAATGAGCAATAGAAGCCCAACTCAAATCGCACTATGTCACGGTACATCTATGGATCACATTTAAAACCCACCGTAGCTCAACTACGAAAACCCGTAAAATGATTTATACAACACATGTATAAAAAGAAATCCAATCCATCAAAATGGAGATCTAAAACCATTTCCAACAAACGTTTAAAAGATGAGACTCAACCTCGCGGGTTAGCTTCAAACCTCCAAAAGCACGTTTTTCACCATTTTCACAAAAATACCTCGTTTCGAACCTCTTTTAAAAACTACAGATATCACGTACCAAAAACATGCATATGACTGAGAAAAGGCGTAAAAATCCCATTTTTACCCAAAATTCACGGTTACGCATGTAAATAGCATTTGATGCAATTTCTACCCGATGAAAACACGTATGATTACACAAAACGCCCTTATACAGTAGTAGGATCTAGAATCTTATCTCGGAGAGTCAAGAACTCGACGTCTCAAAACTGAACGGCGTCAGAACGAGAATTCAGTAGGATGGATGTGAAGCCCTCGGCCCCGATAGTAAGGATCTACGAAGGAATCAACAACAAACTAAGCCCCGGGCCCTCAAAGCTAGAGAGGAGGAGGAGAAAAGGGATTTCTTATGTCTGAAGAAAGGTTTTGTATCAAAAAACCTGCCACTGGTCTATTTATAGAAAACCAAAAATAACACTATCCAGTCGACCAAACTAGGGAGTCCTATCGACCGAACTCCAAATCCGCGGTTCAGTCGACCGAATTGGACCCTCCAGTCGACCGAACCCCACACCAGAGGCGTGCTAGAATTTGTTGCTGTGTTTCAAGGAAAAAACCAACCCAACCCACCTAACCAAGGTCTGGAAAAGCATAAAACACATTTGCATATGCTTTTCTACAACTTTAAAGTATAAACCATGCATCGATGCTATCATATATTGGCATAAAAGTGTCATGTATACAAACAACTCAAAATCACAAGGTTCAAGGTCTCACATGTGGAGTAATTATGACATAAATTTCTAGTGCGACCGAGATACTCATCTAGCGGTTTCTACAATATGCAAACCTCTCACCAATTTTTATAATTATGAAAACTTTGTAGCGATTTTTACAATTTTCATAAAACATTAAATTATAGTTTATACAACTAAAGAACTGTGACTACACGCTTAGCCATAATCTCAAAACCAATTTGCATTGAGCTCCTATTATTAAATACTTAACTCATCTTCCCACGTTAAGATTTTCGATACCCGCTAATTAAATTTAATTACTGACAATTTAATTTAATCGATATCTTTAAAATTTCTTAAACTCTTCCGCTTAACGTATTTGACTGCCGGATAATTAAATTTACTATAAGATTTGATCAAGTCAAAACTTACAAGTTTCCTTAAGGGGGTATTATCAATCCCGAATAATTGGGATGTGTATTTCGTCAATAATTAATATTCACCATATAATTAATACCGCTATCCAACTTACTGAGACTGTTGACCCATAAAAGATCGTACTCTATAATGAATCAAAACAATGAATATTAATTATACGCAAATAATAATTATTTCGAGATTATGAGTATAAGCACTCATAACAACCTTGTGGTGTAAATTAATTTATATAGTCAGTGTAAAATTAATTATCCTAATATGGTTCTATTCAATACATACAAAGTGAACTAGCACAGCGAGTCGGAATAATAGACGACGCTATTATCTGTTTCCCGTTACTAAGATATGCCTACTAAAACTCTGTGCTATAGTTGTACCGATCGTTTGTTCAATTCCATTTAAAATGTGAACAACAAACCTATATTCTGCAAGAACCTATAATTTGGTATTCTGTGTGCAAGCCGTACTCTATACACTAGATTAAATACTATACAAAATAAAGAACATCCATGCATAACATTTAAAGAAATAAAATTGTATACATTGCTCATTAAAATTCTCAAAAAATGAACAAATTAATTTTATTAAAAATAAAATAAAATATTAAAACCAACAAAATTCATGATTTTTAGCATATAACCCTAACACTTAAGCCCCAGCAGATTAAAGTTTGAAACTCAACGTGTTTTCAAAGCTTTTGCCACTCTCCATCCACAACGGTACTCCATCAACACCATCTGAAACCCACTTTACTTTTTATCAGAGTTAGGCTATCTACTTATCTTACATCCAATCATCTTCAACAAGTCAAGACCAAATCAGAAGGCATTCGTCTCTTCTTTCTTCGAATCTCTCTCTCCCCCTCTCTCTCTCCCTCTCCCTCTCTCTCTCAGACACACACACACACACTTACACACACACACACACACACACACACAAACTTCATTTTGTAGCGTTTCATACTTCGTCTCCTTTGTCCAGACAAAGATCTCTTTGTTTCAAACTTTGGTCTCTTCGTCCAACATTGTTTAGATTTCGTCTCCTCAAACCAACAACTATAAGTTTTCTAAAATCCTCTCTCATCTCCAAATCTACTTGTTGTTACAGTGCTATATATTCATCTCTATGTTAGTGTGTGAGATTTTTTTACATGGATATACATAATAGACGTTGTTATTGTTGTATGAATGTTTTCAATGTTATGGTTGTATACTAAAAATTATGTATTGAATTTTTTGTATGATTTTTTAATAAAAATTATTTTTTTATTTTAATGAGAATCTGTATGAGTAATGTATGTATTTCATTATTTATTTAATGTTGTGCATAAGTGTCATTTTTTTACATAGTAGTTAATCTAGTGCTTAGAGTTCGGCTTACACACAGAATACTAGATTATTGATTTTTATAGAATATAAGTTTTGGCTTACATTCTTAGATGGATTTAAACACACCATTTGTAACAATATAGCACAGTGTTTTAGTATATCTGTTTTAACTACGAAAAATGATATAATTTTGACTATTGTTTTGACTTATTGTGCTAGTACATTTTGTGTGTATTGAACAGGATCGCGTTAGAGTAATTAATTTTATACTGATTATATAAATTAATTTTCACCCTATGGTTATTATTATGAGTGCTTATACTCTTAATCCCGAAATAATTATTAAATATGTAAATTTAATATTCATTATTTTGATTCATTAAAGGGTATAATTTTTTACGGGTTTATAATCCCGGTGAGTTGGATAATGACCTTACTTCTTTAGTAGTACGAATTGTAATTTATATTTTTAAAAAATTATTAGAAGCTCGTGCCTTATTTACTTTTTAGACCCCTACTACAGCCTATATATATACCCCATTATAGCCCTGTCCACCAACACACATCACATCAAATATTCTCATATTCCTTAGGGTTTTCACATAATGTGAAAACTAGTGAAAAGGAAGAAGGTCGCTAGAAAGGATTTGAAATATGAAGGATCTAAGCCCACACTTAGTTCGTCTTTCTTCATTCAGGTATACGGTTGACGATCTAAATCAGAGACGAGATTGTTGATTTGCCGTATTGATCTTTAGATTCAGATTCAAGAACAAAAACATGACCAAATCAGGTGGATCACACGGGTATAATTTATATTCCTCCTTGTGGGTGTACCAAGTTTTTATTTTGGGGTTCGAAAAAAAAGTGGGGATTATCCGTAAGGGTTCCATTCAGACGTTTTTTGCGTTCGTCTAGATGAATTGTGACAAAACAGTTTTTTTTTGTTATGTTGTGGTTCGTTTTTCTCAGTATTTGATTCAGTTCATATGTGTCGTCATTGTTTCCAAAAATTTCGGTCCCTTCATCCAAGCCCACGAGATTTGTCCCAATATTTGTGGACCAATCAACTCATTTGGATCTCATTACTTTACTCATATCTTGGAATAATTTTAAATTTTTTAATTTGTTTGAAATTTGTTGATCCTTTTTTTGTTTCTTTCCACCATTCATCAAGAATGCAATTTCTACTGTGGATTTCTTTTTATTTACATTCAAATTTTCTATTGGTTTTTCCTCCTTCAAATCATGCACAATTTGCCTACATGTTCACGTGGATAATATGTTACGTAGATTTTGTTTGTAAAACGTTTTTTCTATGAACTGAATTTGTATATGTGCCTTCATTCAACATATAAGGGTTAGCTTTTGTTTTGATTCCACATTTATGACTCTAGAGATAATCTATTTTACACATTCTTGTCAAGTGCTATCTTTTTCTATAAATTATGTTTTGTGATTTCTAAAACCACTATATTTTCATAGCATATAGAGTTGCCAAATCTAGCTTTATAATGCTCCTTATTCCATATTGTTTAGCATAACATAATAAGTCGTTTGTTGTTATGGGAACCTAGGCAATGAAAAGGAATGTGAGCGGAATCGTAACTTGTCACGCCCCAAATTCCAGGCCACCTGAAACACCCATAAACAACATTCAACCCGATATTTCACTCTCAAAATAAAGACATACACGCATTAAATATTTCGCCTCCAAGCTTACAACACAAGGTCCAAAACCAAAACATGTAAAACAGACATGATCTAAACGAAACAAAAAGAGAAGACTACAGGTCTTTCTCCCCAACCGGCACCTCCGGATCAACCTGCGTGATCGTATGCACCTGAAAAATATTTTTAAATTGCACACCGTGAGCCAAAACTTGACAGAAACTAGACAAACATGAAATAAAAGCTAAACATGCTAACAAAGTAATATGTATGTTACGACTCGCCCGAGCCTCAAAACAAGTTTTACATGATCAAATGTAATGCAAAAAGATATAAGATTTTTTGACTTACACGAACCTCAAAAATAGTTTGATATATATATATATATATATTACAATGCTTTACATGCAATCATCGACTCTCACGAGCCCCACATGCAACACAGATATATACATCGACTCCCACGAGCCCCACATGCAACACATGGATCTTCTCAGGCTTTGATCGAAGGACTGCAGCCCCATCTAATGCATCTTTAAAACCAGAGTTTCAACCTGTGCAACACAAGCATCCCACGCAACACATGCAACTCACGCGACTCACGCAACTCACGCAACTCACGCAACCCACGCAATACATGCACCCATACAGCTCATGCAACACCTGTAACCCGCGCAACATACACAACACATGTAACCCGTGCAACACACACAACACATGCATATTCACGAGCTTTCACTATAGGACCACTATCCGCCCCTCGTTATGTATCTTCACATGTTTTCACCATAGGACTACTATATGCCCCTCCAACAGTGTCAAGTTGTATGGCATGTGATGTCATTATGTGAAAAGTAGTGTTTTTATGTGGTTTTGGCGCATTAAAACTCTGGTTTCTATAATTATGGAAAGACATACAACAGTGTCAGGTGTTGCAACCAAAGTTAATTTAGAAAAATATCTTTTGTCGATCTAATCTTCAGCTACGACTTGATTTCGAGTTGAAAATCATTTTAGATCTTCTATCGTATTCCCTTATGAGATCCTCGAACATAGTGTGGGCTACGATTCTTCGAAAAATCGTACCAGTAGAACCTCGATATATTTAAGTCTTAAAAGACAAAAATAATATCATAATAATAATGATATATGAACTATCAAATTTAAATTAGTTCAGCCTACCCGCGTATATATAGGACTACAGCATGGACCTGGGGTGTAATTATGAGTTAGAATTCCAGTGGAACACAAACACCTACTAGAGGTTTCTATAATTATGGAAAGACATACAACAGTTTCTGTAATTTTCATAAAATACTGAATTACGGTTCACACCATTAAAGAACTATAATTGCACTCTGACTCATAATCTCAAGACTTTTTTGTATTAAGCTGCTGTTATTAAATGCTTACCATTTCTCTCCATGTTAAGATTCTCGATACCCGCCAATTAAATTTAATTACTGATAATTTAATTTAATCGACATCTTAATATTTTTTAAGCTCTTCCGCTTAACTTATTTGACTGCCGAATAATTAAATGCACATGTAGGGTTTGGGCCGGTCAAAACTTATAAGCATCCTTAAGGGGGTATCGTCAATCCCGATCTTTGAGATGTGGATTCTGTCAATAATTAATATTTTTTATGTAAATAATACCTCTATTCAACTCAATAGAAATATAGACCCATATAAGATCGCACCCTTTAATGAATCAAAACAACAAATATTAAATATACGTAAATCAATAATTATTTCAGAATTAAGAGGATAAGCACTATTTATAATAATCATAGGGTGTGGATTAATTTATATAGTCAGTAAAAAATTAATTATCCCAAATGTTCCGTTCAATACACATAAAGTGTAGTAGCACAGAAAGTCGGAATAATAGACGACGCTATTATCTGTTCCCCGTAACTAGAACAGCCTACTAAAACTCTGTACTACAGTCGTACCAATGGTATGCCTATTTTTATCTAATAAATTACCTTACTAAGGCCACTCGCTTTCTATTGGATAAACCTCACGACACATTGGTAGCTACAAGCAAAGAGTATGTCCGAGAGATTTTACACCAACCTAAAATCTTTACCATTCCTAACCGAGACTCACATCTCACATGGGTAGTCTAAACACCCGGTTCTGAACCATCAAAAGTATGTTAAGAGTAGGCATAAAGGAGAATGAGGAAAATCCTTATTTTCGGTCAAAGCCGCTTACAATAACAAGTTTCCAACTAGCCTTTGCAACCATATGAGATTTTATGTGTGGACAACACTGTGAGATTATTAGTATATGGAATAGAAACAGAAAGGAATTGATTGGTTGGAATAGATCTTTGCTAGTCAATGAAGTAAGACCCAGAATACATTAACGAAAATTCATATAAACCCCAAAATGGTAGCCCTGTTGTGACGATCTTTGGTGAAGAACGATAGAGTCTCATTGAATAAGACTTTTCATGCTAATAGGGAGATGGAGTGTCATGCTTTCACCTTAAAAGTAGAACCAACTTTAGCAAACAGTTCCGTGACCCCATTTTCCTTTTCTTTTCTTTAGAGATGGCGGAACAAAGACAAAATCATGGGTGTTCAGCAAAAGTAGGCAAAACTGAAGAGGAAGTGCAAGTCCCGAGCCTAACACGAATTTTGCAAGATCTAATAGCTAACTTAGACCGATCGCAAGGGAAGCCACCTTAGGAAGGATCATGGTACTTATCGGACCTGAGAGTACAAAATATCCCAGTACCTAAGAAGAAATTTTTTTTTCTGAACAACTGATGTTTGGATTAAGGCCACAAAGCAACAACAACCAATAGTAAGAGCTTGTTATAGGTGCAACCAACCAAAACATAAGATGATGCATTGCCCGATAAGAACTGAAGAAGACAATTAAGGAGAACCACTATGGAATAACAAGAACGTCACACGCTTGGAACCTTACCCTCAAGATGACCAACGAGAACAACTAGGAAAAAGGACATCAAAATTATAGATCAACTATCAATGCCATAGGCTCGGACATAAAAGATCTGAGTGCCCACTATGAAGAGATTTAAACTACAACCACCATCAACCAAAACAGAGTTACAAGGAGCAAATGGTGTGAAAAAGGTGGTGCAACCTGAGCAACCATATGGCGATGAGGAAAGCGTCTGCCGTTTACAAGAGACAAACTCAAAAATCTGTTTCAATTGCAATGAGTTTGGACATAAAAAGTTTGAATGCCCGTTACCAAGGGAAAGAAATTACAACATTCGTAAAAAGAGAATATCACGCTCTAAATTTCGGATCATGTGAAACACCTACAAACAACTAAACAGAACACCCAACCCGAGAACATACTCTGAAATTAAACCATGCATGCGTTGTATATAATCGCCAAACGACTTACATTACACGGTTCTAACACTGAGAAAACATATTATAGCATACATGTTATAGAAAGAATCAAAAAGGGAAGACTACAGATCTTTTGTCTCTTCAGCAACCTCGGATCAACCTATGTGACCGGTACCTGAAAAATATTTTAAATCCCACACCGTGAGCCAAAGCTTAGCAGATACTAGGAAAATGAGGTGCAGTTTTAGACTTTTTTGAGCCTTCAAAACGATTTTCACGAACCAGGAAAAGCTAGGATAATAACCATGTTGGACTCACATGAGCCTAAAAAATAGTTTGAAAACGATTTTCATATCGCGATTCACGCGAGTCTTAAAATAGTTTAAAATTTAGTTTTATCCGTCCTATAATACAGTTCATGGAATCCATGCAACATTTGTATCCTCAGAATCACATTTTCATCCTTCAGATTCACACCCACGTGCATCTTCAGGATCACATTTCCATCCTTCAGACACTCACACACACGTCTTTAGGATCACATTTCCATCCTTCAAACACTCTCACATACGTCTTTAGGATTACATTTCCATCATTCAGACTCAACACACACGTCCTTAGGATTACATTTCCATCCTTCAGACTCAATGCATAACTAAACTAGAGTTTTAATACATAACTCCATGTACTATCACTACGTTGACAAACCACACAAGCGACTCACACAAACTTGCAACCCATGTAACATGCATCATATGCATCCACTCCTTAGAGCCCACATATATGCCTATAAAACTCTGTGTTTTAAAGCATAAAATTACGTTACACATATCGGCAACAAGCCATGTATAACTTCACAATTCGTACATAAATAACTTAAAATTATAAATGCACATAGCCAGTTATAAACGTACATAGCTACATATAACTACACATCACGACGCCACTCGTCAAATAACTCGACATCCACTCATATAGACAATCAACAACTAACAGAACCCAGCCTAACTCAAAGGCCCATGCTAAACCACTCAAACCACGAGGTCACAAAACATCACCTTTTTTCTTAAAAGGACCACAGGCCACACCCACATCTAATCATACACGTCACCCCCGAGGATAGCCCCTAAACAAACACCTGAGGCCATGACACGACCCCCAAAACCCCAACACGACCAACCAAACCCCAAAAAGATTCTAACAGTATTTCAGTCGACTAATCCCATAATCAATTAATTGAATACCATTGGAAACCAATTGGAAACCAAGGAACTAACCACCAACACATCATAACCCAGACTAACACATAGCCAACACGGCCAACACGAACTCCCACACACCCAACACGACAAACACGAACCCACACATGCCCAACAAGGCCAAAAGAAACCTCTAAGGCCCTAACACGACCAATAAAAATGGGTTCAACACAACCAGCGAAAGTGTTGACACAAACAAAAAAGGTGTCGACACAAACAGCGAAGGTGTCGACACAAATAGAAAAGGTGTCAACAGCAACAGCGAAGGTGTCGACACAAATAGCAGATGTGTCGATACAAAAGAACCGAGAGTTTAGATAATACACGCAGAGAGAAAAAGTATTGGCACCAACAGAACAAGTGTCGACACCAAGGTGTCGACACAAACAAAAAAGGTGTCGACACAAAACTGTTAGGGTTGGTATACTGAAAATCATATTTTTAGTATTTAATTTAATTTTAATAAAATTATTTTTTATTTTATGAGAATATTTATGAGTAATGTATGCTTATCATTTCTTTGCTATGCATAGATGTCTAATATTTTGTATAGTATTTAATCTGTTGTGTAGAGTACGGATTACACACAAAAGACCAGATTTTAGGTTCTTGCAGAATATAAATTTTATGTTCACAGTTTAGATAGAAATAGATATACCGTTGGTACAACTATGGCACAGAGTTTTAGTAGGCTTGTCTTGGTTACGATGAACAGATAATAGCGTCGTCTATTGTTCGGACTCTCTGTGCCAGTATACTTTGTGTGTATTGAACAGAGCACTTGGGGTAATTAATTTAGTACTGACTATTGGTTATGTAAATTAATTCACACTCCAAGATTATTATGAATATTGCTTACTCTCTTAATCCTGAAATAATTATTGATTTGCATATATTTAATATTCGTTATTTTGATTCATTAGAGGGTACGATCTTATATGGATCTATATTCCCAGTGAGTTGAATAGCGGTATTATTTATATGACAAATATTAATTATTGATGGAATTCACGTCCCGAATGATTGGGATTGACGATACCCCCTTAAGGATGCTTATAAATTTTAACCGGACCAAACCCTGCAGGTGAATTTAATTATCCTGCAGTCAAATAAGTTAAGTGAAAGGGTTTAAGAAATATCAAGATACTAATTAAATTAAATTGTCAGTAATTAAATTTAATTAGCGGGTATCGAGAATCTTAACGTGGGGAGAAATGGTAAGCATTTAATAACAAGAGCTCAATACAAGAAGGTATTGAGATTATAGGTCAGAGTGCAATTATAGTTCTTTAGTGGTGTGAACTGTAATTTTGTATTTTATAAAAATTGCAGAAACTGCTGCTGGTTTTCCATAATTGCAGATACTGTTATGCGTCTTTTTTTTATTACAGAAATCGCTAGTAGGTGTTCGTGTTTAACTGGAAGTCTTACTCATAATTACTTCCTAGGTCCATACTGTAGCCCTATATATACGCGGGTAGGCTGAACCAGTTTGAGATTGATACATCATATTTTAGATAGATCATATCTCATATATTGTATGATATTATTTTTGTCTTTCAAGACTTAAATATATCGGGGTTCTGCCGGTACGAGTTCTCGAAGGATCGTAGCTCATACTACGTTTGAGGATCGCGGAAGGAAATACAGTAGAAGATATGCCTGGCGTTTTAACTCGAAATCAAGTCGTAGTTGAAGATTAGATTTATAAGAGGTATTCTTCTAAATTAATTTTGATTGCACGGGTTTTATTTTGATCACTCTTTGTCAAAAGTTTTATCTGGAGCCTGTTTCGGCATTTGCCCATCTAGTTAATTTTTTTTACCGATAATCGTTTTTCAAAAATAATGATATTGGCAGTTTTGCCTCCAACAAATTGGTATCAGAGCCGTTTTATTTTTTGTTTACGGTTATCGGGGCCGGGTAGATTTAGAACTGTGCTAATTTTGTTTTGCAGGCATTCTAATCTCGATTTTATGATCATTATTTTTTTTATATTTGATTGAATGCGTGGATGATGATTTAATTAATTTTTTAATCACGAGATTTGACCGTGATAGATTAAGTTTTTTAGATCGAATGTGAGCCTACGGAATATAGGTTTTGACGTAAAATTTTTTATATTCATTAAGCTTTTTTTTCTAGTTTATTAGAAAGAAAATATAAGAACAGGTATTGAAGAAATGACGGTAGTTAGCAGCGGCAATTGGCGGTGGTTCCAATGGTTTTAGCCGCGAATTTTTTATTTATTTCTTTGTAATATTTTTTTTTCTCTCGAATTTTTCTGATTAAATAAGAAAAAAAAAGGCCGTCGGCAGCTAGTCCCAGCAGCGGTTTGGGATGTTGAAGAAGCAGCGCCAAACGGGGCCTTAATCAAAGCGCCGCAGTCTCTAATCCAGTGGATTCCATGGTCCAATCCAGTGGCTTTTTTGATCAACCGGTGGCCTTATGATCCGTCAAGCAGCACCGGTTCCCAATCAACAAAAGGGCAGCGCCGTTTCCAACGCAGCAAGTCCAGTTCAGCGGTTTGTTTCAAACAAACCAGGCGCTGGTTTTCATCCAAGCGCAAATCAAAAAGCCCCAGCAGTTTCGGCGTAAGCAAACGGCGACGAGAGGCTGTTTTGATTGGCTAAGTTTTAATATCCAAAGCAAGCACAGATCCCAAAAGCCAAACGAGGCCCTAGCAGCAGTTCCCAACAGTGCACAGTAGCACTGTTTCAAGTCAGGAAGCACAAAAATCCAACCTGGCGCAAATTTCGGAAAACTGTTTCCGTGAGTGATTTTTGGCCAAACAGTGGCGCATACATTGGGCGCTGTTATCTACGCGCATACACTGTCCGGTGGTTTTTTCAAAATTAGCCAAGCCTGTTCCGAAATTCCCACAAAGGGCGCCGATTTTTTAGCGAAAAAGAAAAAGAGGCGTTGGGTTCTCAGGGAGTTTATCAAACGCTGTTGCAGTTCTTCAAGCATAACGAGGATTCTTTGAAGGAGTTTTGATGCAAACCGAATAAAAAAAATTGATAAAAATTGAATTGTTTCAATTTTATCTTAAATAAGATATTGAAATTCTTTAAAATTTCAATCGCATCATAAAATTAAAATTTATATTTATCTTGTATTTAATTTATTTTTATATTTTAATTGCGTGGATGATAAATATTGATTTGATTTATTCTATTAATCTAATTAATTTAAATATTTTATAATAAAAAATAAAATTAAAAAATTTTAATTAATTAATTTTAATTAAATAAAAAAACTTTAGATATTTTATTTTTTACAAAATATCACGTTTAAGATGAT